>JAHPZR010054942.1:0-10000 GCA_019787425.1 Platygyra sinensis | reverse complement strand
GCATTTCCATTCCATTAGAAGCGCCCCGTAAAATATTTTATTGTATATATAGCGAGAATTTTAGGCAATAAACCTTGCAAATAGAATTCTATATGTGCTATATTTCACCGGTGAAAAAAGCGATACGTCCAATCAGGTTTGCGTATAGCGTTCTTCACATGTGAAAAATATAACCAATCACCGTTCATGATAGAATCACTAAGCCAATCAGAGCTAAGCACTCTAATGGCTTCCGAGAAGCGCGGGCTTGAAATCAGCGTCCGCTTGAAGTTTGTATCTCAATAACATGGCTTCGGTTCCCGTTTTACTTCACTTTCGGAAAAACAGCAATGGAATATATCTACCAAATATCTTAAGCGCTAGAACTTCAGTTTGAGAATCAATGGCCATTCAAGAAACCGAGGAAGTAAATTTAACATCAGAAAGCCAACAACATTCAAGGAGGAACAAATTTAAAACAGTGTAAGTCAACAATGCCCGAATTTGTCTTTGCACAGCGCGAAACGCCGCCATGACGTGATTGAATCTGACAGTAATTATGGACAAACGAAAAGATTTCTCACTATGTATTTACGAATTCTCCCCTATTATATTTAAGCTTGTGTAGGCTCGTTGTACGCCTGTATCTGGACTGGAAAGCGGATTTGTTTTTCATTACGCTCGGTCATTCATTACGTTCTCTGCGTTCTGCATGTAAACTTATGGTGCAGGAAAAAAACTAAAACTGATTTAATGGTTGTGTTTAATTCTCGTTATATATACAATAAACAGATTACAGCATAGAAAGTGCTTTGTACGGATTTTCATTCACTCGTTGCAAAACTTTGAAAACTCACTCGTTCGCTGCGCTCACTCGTTCGTTTTGCAAAGTTTTGCAACTCGTGAATAAAAAATCCGTACGTCGCACTTTTTATGAAGTAATCTATTTGTAGTAATCAACTCCTTGTATTGAGTGAAGCAGGTTTAGCGTGTAGTTCGCGTTCGAGGCGTAGCGCTGTACTTCGATGGCAGGTTCGCCAATATAAGAATTACCGTATACACGATTTCCTGAAGTGTAGTACAGTCTAGTTCCGCAATTTGATCAAGAAAATAATCTTTATAGTTGATGTTTACGTCTGACAATGACTCCGTCGGTAGTTGCCGAAGTTTTTTCTTCGTCATAAAACAATCCTCCCGAACACACTTTTTTATTGCACTTTGAGATGGCAAAAGATGAGGGACGAAACTCCATCCAGCAATAAGCGCTGTTGAAGTTCAGATGTGTATGTGCTGGGCTTGCACAATTTCTCGGATTCAATGTAATCAACAACGTCTTGTGTAACAACATTACGAGTCGCTAATTTTCGCGTCGGAGGAAGGGACGTGTTGTTGTCGACATAGTTTTGAACAACTTTATTGACATAGCCAATACTAACTCGCGCTGTGCCTGAAATTTGTCTTTGGGAAAATCCCTGGTGGTTGAGATCAAGAATTCTCTCGCGATAAATATTTGGTAACGCGCTTCTATTGTCGTAGATGCCTTGTTGTTGATTAATCCTGAGATTACACTGACGTAATTATTTCAAGACAAATAATAGAAAGTCATTTTTTCGTTCCCCAAAAGAGCTTAAATTCAACAAAAGTATCTAAAAATGCATCTGTTTAGATGAAAGTAATACTTACTAGCACAATTTGCTGGAGCGTAGGCCATTTCGCGGTGAACTGAAAAACCGGGTCTGACTTCTGTGAACGCAAATTAATTCGCGCCAAAAAAAACAAAAAACGTTATTCAGTGGAATAACATGTGTAACCGCGCACCGAAAAACGTCTCAAACCTGTAACGTGGAACGATAAAAACACGGAAAAAAGGAGAAAAAAATGTCTGTGCCATTGCTTCGATTCGCAAATGTGATTTGTTAGTTCTGGAAAAATTTAAAAAATAACTACAAAATAAGTGAAAAAAAAAGTACAAATAAAGTGAAAATAAAGCCATAGCGTTCACGGTTCGAGTGTCCGCACTGTAAATTTGCACACTGATCGTCACTCAGTATTAAATCCGAAAGAACTTTCTCGAGTCTTAATGTTATTGCTTTGGATGTAATCTTAACATCTACATTTAACAGAGAGATGGGTCGCCAATTCGTAACATATCTTTTGTCCTTGTTCTTCTTCTCAATAAGTTTAATTATACCTTGTTTTTGGGAGTTTGCCAATTCTCCTTTTCTAAACGAGCTATTTAAGGAGTCGACTAGAAGATGTCCTAAGGTTGACCAAAATGCTTGATAAAATTCCGCTGTCAGGCCATCATTACCTGGGATTTTCCGTTTTTAAACGTTTGTAGAGCTTTAAAACACTCCGCCTTTGTAAGGACCCCTTCGCAAGTTTGTTTGGCATCTTCGTTTAAAGTTGGCAAATGACAATGGTCTAGAAATGCATCGCTTGCATTGTTATGATTGGGTGAGTCGCGATTAGAGTACAGTTCAGTATAGAAGTCATGTAGTTCTGATAAAATTAATTTAGGGCTAGTTATTAATTTACCGCCTTTGTCAAAAAGTTTGCGAACGCATGAGTTGCTCATCTTTCTGCTTTCTAAATTTAAGAAATATTTGTTATTTTTTTCACCGTATTCATACCAATTGGCTCTAGAGCGAATAACATTACCTTGGATGATATAATCGTACAGTGAGTTGTACTCAGATTTGATTGTTTCCAGCTGTATAGCATTATTTTCTGTCGGAAAAGAGTCAAAAATCTCTTGGCGTTCTTTTAATTTATTCTCGATTTCCCGAAGACGACTTCTTCTTTCTCGTGCCTTTGTTTCGCTATATTTCATTGTTACTTGTCTTATTTTGTATTTAATTAAATCCCACAGGAGACCCTTGTCCGACACATCACTAAACTCAACTAGCCACGAGGGAACATTGTCTTTTATAAGGTTGATGTATTCTGGATCTTCTAACAGATGACGCTGCGTTCTTGACATTTTGGAATGCAAGCCAGACGCGAGTCTATCGCGAAGAGCTTCCTCTAAAAAGGCACCAAAACTGCATGTGGAGGCCAATTTTTTTAATCGCACAACAAAGTCAGAGACACTTTCGTTTTCTTCCTGTGAAGCAGTCCAGAATTTATGTCTTTCGGCAATGACTATTGAAGCCGGTTCGTAGTGTGCCTGCAGAATCTGCTTTTACTCCTCGTACGATTTACTGTTCGGGTTCTTGTAAGCTTGTGGTCCAACCACTGCTAGGAACACATGTACCTGTCTGTCTTCGGCAATCTCATTTGCTACCATGAAGGCTTCGTAGCGTCCGGCATAATCGGCAAATTTCTCATTGTTTTCATCAAATGGGCCACATGGCCATAGACAGCAGCCATAGTTTACTCTTGCCGTGGGCGAAACGACTATCCTCGTCGCCAATTTTGTATTCTTGAAGTCAATTACAAGATCAAAGTCTGCCAAGAAATACACCACGTGCTAATCTCAAGCGGCCATCTTTTATTCTCCCAGAATTCCCTAGTACATCACATTACGTAATGAGATACAACAGATATAAGCAAAATGTCGTTCTGATACTCACTGCAAGATAAAGGAGACTCTACTAATTCAGGAACTCAAACCTACCCTAAACGATAATGTCAGCAGCGAAAAGCTTTATCTGTATTAGTTTGCATCTTTTATATGAATTTTTTTCTCAGCTTTTGTCACTGTTATTGTTAATTAGTTATCTTAAATTTAAACTTAGTTGCTACTTGTATTATTAACGGTCACTTCTGAAGATGTATGTCGAGACATACGTAGCGTCAAGTAAAGTTAAAGTTTTCCAACATGCGTTTTACTGTCATGTTTGTAACTGCAGTTTGTGTGCTATTTCTTAAAAAGTGGTTTCTGTAGGCGCTAGCTGCAGGTCGAGTCAAAGTTAACCCAGCATGATTATACATAACTCTTACTGAGTAATCAAATGTGCAAATATCCCTCTTTCTTTGGGTTTGCCTCGGTCATTCGATCACAGTGGGTTTTGCCGAGCTAATTTTCACTTCTTTTACGAATTTCTATTTTAAGCCCTAAATCTAAGCATTACGTGACACTCGCCATGCCGAGAGTTGTCCCGGTTAGGTGAGCCAAAGCGTTTATGTGAAGAAAAGTGTCCCGCTTGCTAGGGTTACCTACCTGCCGAGGTGAGACAACTCGCCCACCCGGGTTGCCTCGCGGATCGGCCCCCGAGACGGGTTTGCCTCCTAATGTAAACGGCTGGTTGAATTTTTGGAAAGAAACGGGCTAAATGTTACCTCGGCCAGGGGTACCTCGAGGGAAGGGTTGTCTCGGGTACCCGAGACCATATAAATGGGGCCTAAGAAGGGAAGATAGCCAGTACCTTGTTTGCATCTTTGCTTGAAGAATGGTTGTACAAGAGCCACGGTTTTCACGGAATGTTTTGTGAGTTTGGGGAAAAAAACGAGAAACAATTCTAGACGACTCGATAAGAACAAAAAAAGACGATGAGGCTGGTTCAAAATTGATGAAAGCCACGAGAGTTACTGAAGACCACATGAGAGTCCGTAGGTGCTCCCTTAAGCAAGATATAGGTATACGTGTGTGTATTTTCCATTTTAATGATAGTTGAGGTTATTTTTTTCCCTTGCATGTTCCTACCCCAATTACTGACGGCCCTGATCTATTGCCATAATGGCATTTAATTTGTTATTGTTTTTTCAAGATGATAAAAGCCTGTTGTCTTAACCTGAGTTCAGGGCCTTAAAACGTAATGTTCCTATTTTAGATCTCCTTATAAAGGACTTCAGGTCAAGTAGGTCAAGTGGAGGATTAGAAACGGCGCTGCAAGCCTAGCTCGAGCATTACTGGCGTTCCGCTATATTGCATTGCGAAACTGAAACTTCACGTTACATGTAAGTCCCTGACATCATCGAGTCACAAGACGTGCACTAGCTCCTCGCAAATCAATTGTCTGCAAAATTCTCCACGTAAAGTCTTTCGTTTTTGCGGGCTCTTAAAATATACTGCAGTCCAAGGACTTTTCGTCTTTAAACCCTTTTCTAGGGACAGTTAAAACTGCTCGAGTGTCCTCCTGTAGGTGCCTGACACACAATACACTACACAGAATAGAAAACAGAACGCTTCGCATGTGATTGAAGCACACGATGTCGAAGGTCCAAGTTCTCTTCTGGGTTTTGTCGTTCGCGATGACTTTGGCTGCTGGTAAGTGGATTAAGTTCAATAATCTTGCTGAAAATCGTTGTTGCGTTATTATAAACGAATTATGTCCTTTTGTGAGGTCTGACAAAATAGGAAGTTAAAAGTAAGGAAGGTGTGCAACTCAAGAATGAGAATGATGACTGATCAGTGATTTGCACTGATTCATGCGATGAAAGAGGTGTTGTTGATTGACGCCATGTTGGGTTTCAAATGCAAATTGGAATAGTTTTAATTGACATTTAATCTTCCGGTTGGGCGCTTTTTCAACGAAATTTAGCCGACCCAGAGGTCGGCTAAATTTAACTTCATTGTTTGTTTGTTTATTTGTTGTCAATGCAGACTGTTTCTAATGTCTTGAAATCATTTTTATCGTGATGTTGCATTTTCTGAAGCCAAAATTCCTTCTCGTTCCCTTCTACTCGTAAACGCAAACCGAAAACACACTTCCTCTTCATCGGAGGTTTATAGAACCCAGTCCCTACAAGTCCTCTTTTTGTCGAGCGCGCAAGACCCTAAGAGGTAATCAATCAATCTCCCTTCTTGGCTTAATTATATAAAGGAAACAGAAAATGGCGATGTCCTATTTACACATCTAGATGAAAACACTAGAGAAAGAAAGTTCAGCGGAATATCTTTTCAAAAATACAGTTTAGTTAGAATTTCAGCAATCTTCTCTGATGGCTTTCCACCAATATAACTATGCCTTCTTTTTTAAATAGTGACATCACGATAGTGACGTCACCTGCTGGTTTTAGTGCGTCTTTAGTCCAAACGTCTTCAGTTGAAATGCAGACTAAATTTACTTGAAGAATTTCAAGTCAAAACGATCAAGGAGGGAACATCAAGTAAAAGTGCGGGAAAACCTGACATTCTTTTGCCAAAAACTATTCCAAAACGTACGGCGTCATACAATTCAAACTACGTAGAATAATTTAACTCAAAAACAAAACGTTTCGCTGATTTTCCTGAAAATCGACTGAAAGTGAAAATATTCATTTCATATTCAGGCAGCTCGCAAGGGCCAAAACAAGTGTGACATTGCAGTCAAGTCACACAACAAGAGGGTGGTTGTCAGCTGGACAGTTAACGCCGCAAGGTTGACACCCGACCACTACAAGGAGATATGCTTTGGAAAAGTCTCCAGGGAAATGCCGTTGGGTCTCCTGTGTTGGAGCAAAGCCACAAACGCATTTGTCTTTCCAAACCTCACTGAGCCATTATCCATCTGGCGTAAGATCAACCTAAGAAATCCTCAAGCACAGAGGTACCGCCGATGGCTTTGTCACTGTGTCAGTGGAGATGAGCACGACGGATAATTTTGGGCAGCTGGTATACTGGGAGATAATGTGGACTGGTATGCACAACAGGGCGATCGATGAAATGCTTTACTGCACCTACAGAGTCGGTACGTATGTAGTAAGGACGGCTTGTCGTCTCCGTTAGAAGTATAAATCAAGGATTCTGGTCTCACTTAATTTATTCGTGACGAAACGCCACTATTTGTATCTGTCAAAGTATCTTTTAGGGTGCGCTCCGCTATGTCTACTTTTAAGCTCGATTTTGCTGGTCTCTCGAGTCCGGTCGACTTGCCCGGGCTCCATTTCTGAACAGCCACTGGTAATTGAGCCTATTCCGTTTTTGAGTGGTATCTTTTAAGGATGAAATATGTCTCCAACCACGCCCGGATTGGTCTCCTCTCTCTGGGGTTGAAGTCGAATTTTCCTTGATCTTTTCAGATGGAAGTCCCCCCCCCCCCCCCCCCCCTGAAATCTGCTGAGGAGTAACAATACAATCCACGTATTGAGATTGTTCTGTTAGTCCACGTACAACTGAATTAAACCAAATCTGATTCACAAAAACGAAATCATGAGTTGTGGGACCTATATTTTGCTAAATTGAGAACCGGGAGCCTGACCTGTAAGGAGACTGCCAGCCTAAGTTTTCTTTCTGCGAATCGTCAACGAAGCGTAGCCGATCGAGTTAACAATAGTTTTATAACACGCTTTTAATGATAGCAGTCCAAAACCCACAAACTCAGGTATTTCCCAGCCAAAGATAAAGAATTATTTCGACAATGATGAAGAACCAATCAGACTCACGGGTTTTCAATAGATCGCGATAAGTGTCTATTAATGTACGATGGATACTACACTACTGATACGTCAGAGTACTTCGTGAGGTTGTGGATATGTCCGACTATTCCTTGTACAGGTCCAAAAAAAGTTGTTCTGCTTAAAATATGACAACGGAATACCCAACTTGGGAAGCAAAGTTGGCTCATGCTCCAGATAAGTTTTGGCTTATCAATTCTTTTTTTTATTTTATTCCATAGAAAGCTTTGATTGCGGTAAGAGATCACCTCGTTCCAAGATAGTTGGGGGCACGAACGCAATTCCAGGGACATGGCCATGGCAAGTGTCATTAAAACATCGACATAAGGCGCACCTGTGTGGAGGATCTGTGATTGGTCCGAGGTGGATCCTCACAGCAGCTCACTGTTTCGATCATTTCAATCTAGCAGATTTCACCGTTATCGCAGGTAAAATTAATCGCTTTTTTGCACTGATAAGCGTTTTTTTACAATCGAAATGGTAGCATTGAATTCACGCCCGCATAGCTACGCTATTTTAACAGTTTTGGGTTCCGGCTAAATGATTAAACATTGCCATTCAACATGGTGCCACATTAAGGAAAAGAAAAATTCATTTGGTTAGCTAAATTCTAGTCCAGTCAAACATTACTTCTAACGCAAAGTTATGGTTTTACAGTTTCTTCCAACAAGAATCCTTTACTTGGGGCCGGTCTGGTGCGGATCTAGTGGGTGTTCCCCGAAACTAAAAAAAATGATACATCAGTAACACACAGACTTGGACTCAGAATTTGGGTAATCCCATTTCCGAGGACCTCAATCTTAAAAGCCTTATGGTGTCCCTAACCCTCATACAGGGGACCGCCTTCGGCGTTCCGTATCTCATAGCCCCTTCTCCAAAATCCTGCATCCCCAAGAAGGCCGTTTTAGTTCAAATGCAAATTTCATAACAGGGAACGTTTTTCAAGTTAGGCGGAGGACATGTTTTTTAGGCATATACATAGCACAAGCACATTCCTGAAATTTGACGATAGTTAATTTTATTTGTTATTGGTTGCATTAAACCAGGTGAACATAATCTCCGTACGTCTGATGGCTTTGAGCAAGAAGTTGCCATCGAAAGATTCTTCAAGCATCGTCGCTATAACGTGACCTGTAGGTACAACTATGACGTGGCATTGTTGAAGCTGAACAGGACACTGAAATACAACAACAGAGTGGGACCTGTATGTCTTCCAGACTCGGAGTTTGCATCTGGTTCCATCTGCCACGTCACTGGCTGGGGAACAACTGGCCTCGGTGCCAAGAGGCTTTCAAAGGTACAGTTTAACTCGTTCCCAGGGCTGATGGAGGTCGAGTCCGCACTAACGCCTGATTAGTGTGGAAAGTGAGCCTAACAATAAAAATACAGTTATCTTTTCACATGTAGAGGGGGCCTAAGTAATCAGGATTCCGCACGTATGTTGTTGAGAAAGAGGCATTCTTAGAGAAAGACGTGGAATCTGGCAAAACCCATCGATGTCCCGACCCTGACGATCCAAAGACCACATAAAAAAATCCAACCCATGGGTGATGCTCCTGGTTTTGTTATTGAAAATGCTTTCTTCTGCTCTTTTGCCAATTATTAGGTCTTAAAAACCCAGGGTAGTCTGAATTTCAGCCGTCTCTCCAAGGGTGAAGAGACGGCTGAAATTCAGGCAAAATTCAGGGCTCTACAATTAACTGACTGTTTAATGTCTGGAAAGCAATTCTTGGACCTTGTATTGCATAGGTCTCGCAGTAGAAAAATGCATTGAATTGCATTCACAGTATATTGGTGGCAAATAATCTACTTGAAACTATCGCGTCTTTAATTATTCCCCAGACCTTAAAACAAGCCAGACTTCCCCTCGTCCCACGTGACACGTGCAAGAGAAGCTACAGGAACCTCCAGTCTTATGGCTATTGCGTAACAAAACGCATGCGCTGTGCAGGTTACGCTCGAGGTGGTGTTGACGCCTGCAGAGGTGATAGCGGAGGACCGCTGGTCTGTCACAGAAATAGAAAGTGGTATCTGATGGGCGTGGTCAGCTGGGGTGCTGAGTGTGGATCAGTCGGGCGATATGGAGTGTACGCTGATGTATTGATGCTCAAGAGATGGATTCAAAAAACAATACAAGATGCATAATTCTCCTGCCAAATTGTTCAACTGTTGTGGCCGGCTCGCGCTCTGTATTCTTAGTTTTCACGTGTCTGCCACGTGCCTTTGTTTGTGTCATCCAACATGGCCACCAGGCCTTGGTCATTTGAACCTCTGGATTTGTTAAAAACATTGTTTTGTTAGCTACAGTTGACTCCCGATATCTCGAACCCTCGCTAACTCGAACCTCCCGTTAACTCGAAGTAATTTTCGTTTCCTTTCAGGCCATTTTCTATATATTTTTTACCCTCAGTAGCTCGAACTTCCGATAACTCGAACCTTTTTTCTATTTTCTGAAGGTTCGAGTTATCGGGAGTTGAATGTATTTTAGCCTCGACCCTCGGCCTAGGTTTTTACTCATTCTTACTTTCTTTCCTCCTCAATTCGCCTTTTTGCCTCGGCTCCCTTAACTTATATCGGCGTTTCCTTTAAATCGCCTTTATTATTTGAATTTGGTGGCTGATCAAAACTTATTAACGAATTGACAGAAAACCTAAAAATTAGAACTGCATTCGGTGGAACAGAATGGCATCTTATCAGAATT
>JAHPZR010054941.1:0-11622 GCA_019787425.1 Platygyra sinensis | reverse complement strand
ACTGTAAAGGGGAATAGAGGTGCTGCTGACTTATTCTCAGTGTAGGTATTACGGTTATGATTTCAGATTTTTGCACATTTTCCAACTCAATCTGTCCACGGTTGTAGAACCACTACTCCTGAAAGTTCTTGCCAACTGCCGTGTTTCTGTCTCAGTTGGGAAATATGTCTCGCAGGGTACATGTTTTACCATCATGTCACTTCTCGTGAAGTGACGCGTTTTTCATATACTTGCTGTTGTTATTCGAGCAATTTTCATGCCAGCGCTAGCTTTGATCTTCCTCTAATCGTTTTCTGTTCTTACTGAGCACGATTCCCAATTTTCATGCAGCCGTTTATTTTTATCGAAATTAATTAAATAAGGCAATTCTAGACATCGGACAGCCAGATGTTGAACGTATTAGGTTCTCATCGCAGACCTGACCTGCTGAACAGCTTAAACCTTTCTGACAGAATTCGACGATTTCACAAAGAAACTTAAGTTCAACGGACAAGAAACTTCCGATACGGTAAGACATAATGCTTGTAAAAAACATTCACTCACAACAATAGCAACCGTAGGTGATTTAGTTTAGTTGTAAGCTCGATTGCATGTGCGATCCGAGCACCGACGGTGGAAGATCGAAGATAGTGTTTTCTGAAACCGTACCCGCTCCTTACTGCATTCCATAGATTCAACCCGTGGACAAGTTTTCAAAGCAGGGCTCTTCAAAATAAGGCCCTCTTAATGCGGTGTAGTGTAGAATAGTGACCCAAAATTGCTCAATTTAAAGTACGGTGGCTCATTCTCAATTGTCACTCACGAAACAAGGGAATCATGAAAGCTTCGAGACCCTTCCAGTCCCGGTTTTACAAAGAGCAGTTGAGAGAGCAAGATTAGCGTGAGTTATACTTTCCGGTGACGTTTTCTGTAAGTTCGCATATTTTCTAGACTTTCTACCATACGGTTTACGGGCTTGAATAATTTGTTTCTGCGTCCGTAAATATCGGCGATGAAAAGACCTTTCATATTAAAAGTGAAACTGATCATGAAACCTTTATCACCTTTAATCATTCCAAATATCGGTCTTCGAACATACTTTTTGGCTTAGGATCTGGATGATTGATGACAGTTTCTGTTTATCTGCCACTGGCTGTTCGGTGATGTTTAGATCATTCGAATGCATTGTTAGTCTCAAAAAGAGCTTATACTGAACATTTAAATAACTTCTAAATATTTTTTAAACGACTACGGCTCTAACCGCAGAAAAAAATCTGCGCGTTTCAATTGTTCAAAACCGTAAGGAGGTAGGTTCGTGGGGCTGGGAGCCGCTGAGAGCTTGTGAGCTGCTTGTAGCTCTAAATATGAAGGCGCGTAATTTCAAAGCGGTGCAAACTACAGGCATAGCGCAACGAGGCGCAGCCGAGTTGACTATCGCTCGTAGAAAACTCGGGCTCGTAGTCTAATTGTTTTAGTATAAATTTACCGTAGTCTCATTGCATAAAAAGAAAAAAATGTCAAGTAACGCGTAGAAAAGAACTGTTTTATTATGTTACATCAGGTTCAAACCCGGTTCAAACGTGATGCGCGATGTGCACTGATCCCTTGTAACTGTTTTCTATCAGCAGATAGAAAACGGTAATATAGCCAATCAAATTTACAGATTCTCAGTAGACTACGATAAATTAATACTATATATAATTATCTTAACATAAAGTAAATTTATATTTTCTACGATACTAGAAAACTTTGATCATTTTTCCAAAAAATTGTTTTTCGCTTTTTCAGATAGATGTTATTACAATCTTTCATTTAAAGAAAATTATATGAAAAAAGATTGATTCTAAGCAAAGTTATTAACGAAAAACGTTTCTTGCCATTAATTATCTCTAATTGAAAGTTGTCAACACCCTGTCGACACTTTGTCACGAGAGTAAATTTGCATTAAAGTGCACCTAACCCCAAAAATTTTTTTTCGCTAAAACAATAAAGCTTATTTTGTGGAGTAATTAGCCGCAAAAATTTTTCGATTTGGTTAAATCCTCGAATTTCTGTGCCCCCTTGAAACCGAGTTTCGTATGGTTCACGACCGAGCATAAGGAGTCTGGGGAGACTAAAGCCGTGACGTCACCTCGAGAACGAAAGCTTCGGCTGTCCTAGTCGGGCCTTTTACTCTGTGTGGGTGATGTAGCAGCTCTCCTAAGGTCTCACATGATTGGCTTGATACCCTTTGAGAGTACAATAGAACAAACAACAGAAACAATGCCCCTATCCCTAAAACAATAACAGCTGCTACAATGATAAAACAAAAGCAGCTTTGGACAGCTGCTACACTACTGCTCTGTGTGAGCGTGGAAGCCTTTTTGCCGCACAAGTTTTTCGCTGGGGGCTCCACAGTCGACAGATTTCTGTTTTTATCAACAATATCTTCTACTTCGTCGGATTCTGAAATGAGCTTTGACTCAGAAGACTCCGAAATTTATTATATCGCTGAAGAGAATGACGACTCGCACTTGTAAACAAAGCAAAGTGAATAGTTAAATGATGACGGCCGAGCTGATTTATATGCTGACAACTCTCTGGCCAACGAAGAATGGATAGACAAATGAGGTGGATGCTGACAAAGAACTCGAACGAGCTCTGATGGACAGACCCGAAGGCAATGATATGCAGAAGTCAAAGAGACTGTAGCGTGTGGTGCGTATATTTACTAAATTCGCGCATTCTTCGATCTCGCATTAACATACTTTCGTATAAATAAAAGTCGAGTCCGTTAACTTTCTCAAATTATTTTAACTTCACCCGTTCAACGTAGACCAAAATGATTATCCCATGACACAATGTTTGTGTTCTTTTCCTGCGAGAGTGGAAATTGTAGCGTCGCTTCCCTTCAAAACATCAGCGAATGTTATTGTTGTTATTATTATATTAAAGTGAGTTAGAAGGTTGTCAAGACTCAAAGAAGAGTGATCTTGTTCTTGAAGATATTGGTGCTGATGTTACCTTAAAGTGTGTTACTGAATATCCAGGAATTAAACCTGCATGGCTTCAGAAATGGAGTTTTAAGATTAGTAGTGGGCAAATACAAAACTATCTGTCGGCTGTGCCGACTGACTGCTGTTGTTTCTCAGATCAGATGCAACAACGGCTGCATGAATCGATGGACGGTTATTCCAAATTCGTCTCGCTTAAGTCACTGAGTCAGCAAAATCCCTTCCTCTCTCTGAAAATCCAGGCATCGAGCGAGATCATCTGGTTTGAAATACTTTATGGAACAGATCACGAACTCTTAGACGGCTATCACTTTGCACGAATCGAACCCTTTTTCCTCTTTGAAGGTTTCTTGAGAACTTCGCACTAGCAAAAGGACAAGAACTTTTGCGTTTTTTCTTCGATGACATGGGATAGATATAGGCTATTAAAATTTATAGTCTACAAATATTCGAAGTAGAACATCGAAAAATCGAACAACATCGCGTCTGTCACGCGAGCTTTTAAAGTGCACCTTACCCCAAAAACTTTTTTTGCTAAAACAATAAAGCTTATTTTGTGGAGTAATTAGCCGCAAAATTGTTCGATTTGGTTAAATCTTTGATTTTCTATGGCTCGTCAAAGTACGTGAAATTGCCGCCATTTTGGTCCACGACCGAGTTTAACGGAGAATGGGTCGAGGGCCGGATGTGACGTCAAATCGAGAACGCGATGATTCTGAGATTCACATATTTACTTGTTTCTGTGGGAAAGGCTGGAAAAGTTGTTCGAAAAAAATGCTAGCCAGGTGCGCTGTAGTGTGATGTAGCAACACAACAAACTTACAGGAGGTACTCCGCTTTATGCCATACCGTTTTATGGAGAGATGTCCTGAAGAGAAGAAACGTACAAAGTGATGGCTCGATTCGTGCAAAGTGATAGCCGTCTAAGAGTTCGTGATCTGTTCCATAAAGTATTTCAAACCAGATGATCTCGCTCGATGCCTGGATTTTCAGAGAGAGGAAGGGATTTTGCTGACTCAGTGACTTAAGCGAGACGAATTTGGAATAACCGTCCATCGATTCATGCAGCCGTTGTTGCATCTGATCTGAGAAACAACAGCAGTCAGTCGGCACAGCCGACAGATAGTTTTGTATTTGCCCACTACTAATCTTAAAACTCCATTTCTGAAGCCATGCAGGTTTAATTCCTGGATATTCAGTAACACACTTTAAGGTAACATCAGCACCAATATCTTCAAGAACAAGATCACTCTTCTTTGAGTCTTGACAACCTTCTAACTCACTTTAATATAATAATAACAACAATAACATTCGCTGATGTTTTGAAGGGAAGCGACGCTACAATTTCCACTCTCGCAGGAAAAGAACACAAACATTGTGTCATGGGATAATCATTTTGGTCTACGTTGAACGGGTGAAGTTAAAATAATTTGAGAAAGTTAACGGACTCGACTTTTATTTATACGAAAGTATGTTAATGCGAGATCGAAGAATGCGCGAATTTAGTAAATATACGCACCACACGCTACAGTCTCTTTGACTTCTGCATATCATTGCCTTCGGGTCTGTCCATCAGAGCTCGTTCGAGTTCTTTGTCAGCATCCACCTCATTTGTCTATCCATTCTTCGTTGGCCAGAGAGTTGTCAGCATATAAATCAGCTCGGCCGTCATCATTTAACTATTCACTTTGCTTTGTTTACAAGTGCGAGTCGTCATTCTCTTCAGCGATATAATAAATTTCGGAGTCTTCTGAGTCAAAGCTCATTTCAGAATCCGACGAAGTAGAAGATATTGTTGATAAAAACAGAAATCTGTCGACTGTGGAGCCCCCAGCGAAAAACTTGTGCGGCAAAAAGGCTTCCACGCTCACACAGAGCAGTAGTGTAGCAGCTGTCCAAAGCTGCTTTTGTTTTATCATTGTAGCAGCTGTTATTGTTTTAGGGATAGGGGCATTGTTTCTGTTGTTTGTTCTATTGTACTCTCAAAGGGTATCAAGCCAATCATGTGAGACCTTAGGAGAGCTGCTACATCACCCACACAGAGTAAAAGGCCCGACTAGGACAGCCGAAGCTTTCGTTCTCGAGGTGACGTCACGGCTTTAGTCTCCCCAGACTCCTTATGCTCGGTCGTGAACCATACGAAACTCGGTTTCAAGGGGGCACAGAAATTCGAGGATTTAACCAAATCGAAAAATTTTTGCGGCTAATTACTCCACAAAATAAGCTTTATTGTTTTAGCGAAAAAAAATTTTTGGGGTTAGGTGCACTTTAATGCAAATTTACTCTCGTGACAAAGTGTCGACAGGGTGTTGACAACTTTCAATTAGAGATAATTAATGGCAAGAAACGTTTTTCGTTAATAACTTTGCTTAGAATCAATCTTTTTTCATATAATTTTCTTTAAATGAAAGATTGTAATAACATCTATCTGAAAAAGCGAAAAACAATTTTTTGGAAAAATGATCAAAGTTTTCTAGTATCGTAGAAAATATAAATTTACTTTATGTTAAGATAATTATATATAGTATTAATTTATCGTAGTCTACTGAGAATCTGTAAATTTGATTGGCTATATTACCGTTTTCTATCTGCTGATAGAAAACAGTTACAAGGGATCAGTGCACATCGCGCATCACGTTTGAACCGGGTTTGAACCTGATGTAACATAATAAAACAGTTCTTTTCTACGCGTTACTTGACATTTTTTTCTTTTTATGCAATGAGACTACGGTAAATTTATACTAAAACAATTAGACTACGAGCCCGAGTTTTCTACGAGCGATAGTCAACTCGGCTGCGCCTCGTTGCGCTATGCCTGTAGTTTGCACCGCTTTGAAATTACGCGCCTTCATATTTAGAGCTACAAGCAGCTCACAAGCTCTCAGCGGCTCCCAGCCCCACGAACCTACCTCCTTACGGTTTTGAACAATTGAAACGCGCAGATTTTTTTCTGCGGTTAGAGCCGTAGTCGTTTAAAAAATATTTAGAAGTTATTTAAATGTTCAGTATAAGCTCTTTTTGAGACTAACAATGCATTCGAATGATCTAAACATCACCGAACAGCCAGTGGCAGATAAACAGAAACTGTCATCAATCATCCAGATCCTAAGCCAAAAAGTATGTTCGAAGACCGATATTTGGAATGATTAAAGGTGATAAAGGTTTCATGATCAGTTTCACTTTTAATATGAAAGGTCTTTTCATCGCCGATATTTACGGACGCAGAAACAAATTATTCAAGCCCGTAAACCGTATGGTAGAAAGTCTAGAAAATATGCGAACTTACAGAAAACGTCACCGGAAAGTATAACTCACGCTAATCTTGCTCTCTCAACTGCTCTTTGTAAAACCGGGACTGGAAGGGTCTCGAAGCTTTCATGATTCCCTTGTTTCGTGAGTGACAATTGAGAATGAGCCACCGTACTTTAAATTGAGCAATTTTGGGTCACTATTCTACACTACACCGCATTAAGAGGGCCTTATTTTGAAGAGCCCTGCTTTGAAAACTTGTCCACGGGTTGAATCTATGGAATGCAGTAAGGAGCGGGTACGGTTTCAGAAAACACTATCTTCGATCTTCCACCGTCGGTGCTCGGATCGCACATGCAATCGAGCTTACAACTAAACTAAATCACCTACGGTTGCTATTGTTGTGAGTGAATGTTTTTTACAAGCATTATGTCTTACCGTATCGGAAGTTTCTTGTCCGTTGAACTTAAGTTTCTTTGTGAAATCGTCGAATTCTGTCAGAAAGGTTTAAGCTGTTCAGCAGGTCAGGTCTGCGATGAGAACCTAATACGTTCAACATCTGGCTGTCCGATGTCTAGAATTGCCTTATTTAATTAATTTCGATAAAAATAAACGGCTGCATGAAAATTGGGAATCGTGCTCAGTAAGAACAGAAAACGATTAGAGGAAGATCAAAGCTAGCGCTGGCATGAAAATTGCTCGAATAACAACAGCAAGTATATGAAAAACGCGTCACTTCACGAGAAGTGACATGATGGTAAAACATGTACCCTGCGAGACATATTTCCCAACTGAGACAGAAACACGGCAGTTGGCAAGAACTTTCAGGAGTAGTGGTTCTACAACCGTGGACAGATTGAGTTGGAAAATGTGCAAAAATCTGAAATCATAACCGTAATACCTACACTGAGAATAAGTCAGCAGCACCTCTATTCCCCTTTACAGTGTAATTTCAAAGCGGTGCAAACTACAGGCATAGCGCAACGAGGCGCAGCCGAGTTGACTATCGCTCGTAGAAAACTCGGGCTCGTAGTCTAATTGTTTTAGTATAAATTTACCGTAGTCTCATTGCATAAAAAGAAAAAAATGTCAAGTAACGCGTAGAAAAGAACTGTTTTATTATGTTACATCAGGTTCAAACCCGGTTCAAACGTGATGCGCGATGTGCACTGATCCCTTGTAACTGTTTTCTATCAGCAGATAGAAAACGGTAATATAGCCAATCAAATTTACAGATTCTCAGTAGACTACGATAAATTAATACTATATATAATTATCTTAACATAAAGTAAATTTATATTTTCTACGATACTAGAAAACTTTGATCATTTTTCCAAAAAATTGTTTTTCGCTTTTTCAGATAGATGTTATTACAATCTTTCATTTAAAGAAAATTATATGAAAAAAGATTGATTCTAAGCAAAGTTATTAACGAAAAAACGTTTCTTGCCATTAATTATCTCTAATTGAAAGTTGTCAACACCCTGTCGACACTTTGTCACGAGAGTAAATTTGCATTAAAGTGCACCTAACCCCAAAAATTTTTTTTCGCTAAAACAATAAAGCTTATTTTGTGGAGTAATTAGCCGCAAAAATTTTTCGATTTGGTTAAATCCTCGAATTTCTGTGCCCCCTTGAAACCGAGTTTCGTATGGTTCACGACCGAGCATAAGGAGTCTGGGGAGACTAAAGCCGTGACGTCACCTCGAGAACGAAAGCTTCGGCTGTCCTAGTCGGGCCTTTTACTCTGTGTGGGTGATGTAGCAGCTCTCCTAAGGTCTCACATGATTGGCTTGATACCCTTTGAGAGTACAATAGAACAAACAACAGAAACAATGCCCCTATCCCTAAAACAATAACAGCTGCTACAATGATAAAACAAAAGCAGCTTTGGACAGCTGCTACACTACTGCTCTGTGTGAGCGTGGAAGCCTTTTTGCCGCACAAGTTTTTCGCTGGGGGCTCCACAGTCGACAGATTTCTGTTTTTATCAACAATATCTTCTACTTCGTCGGATTCTGAAATGAGCTTTGACTCAGAAGACTCCGAAATTTATTATATCGCTGAAGAGAATGACGACTCGCACTTGTAAACAAAGCAAAGTGAATAGTTAAATGATGACGGCCGAGCTGATTTATATGCTGACAACTCTCTGGCCAACGAAGAATGGATAGACAAATGAGGTGGATGCTGACAAAGAACTCGAACGAGCTCTGATGGACAGACCCGAAGGCAATGATATGCAGAAGTCAAAGAGACTGTAGCGTGTGGTGCGTATATTTACTAAATTCGCGCATTCTTCGATCTCGCATTAACATACTTTCGTATAAATAAAAGTCGAGTCCGTTAACTTTCTCAAATTATTTTAACTTCACCCGTTCAACGTAGACCAAAATGATTATCCCATGACACAATGTTTGTGTTCTTTTCCTGCGAGAGTGGAAATTGTAGCGTCGCTTCCCTTCAAAACATCAGCGAATGTTATTGTTGTTATTATTATATTAAAGTGAGTTAGAAGGTTGTCAAGACTCAAAGAAGAGTGATCTTGTTCTTGAAGATATTGGTGCTGATGTTACCTTAAAGTGTGTTACTGAATATCCAGGAATTAAACCTGCATGGCTTCAGAAATGGAGTTTTAAGATTAGTAGTGGGCAAATACAAAACTATCTGTCGGCTGTGCCGACTGACTGCTGTTGTTTCTCAGATCAGATGCAACAACGGCTGCATGAATCGATGGACGGTTATTCCAAATTCGTCTCGCTTAAGTCACTGAGTCAGCAAAATCCCTTCCTCTCTCTGAAAATCCAGGCATCGAGCGAGATCATCTGGTTTGAAATACTTTATGGAACAGATCACGAACTCTTAGACGGCTATCACTTTGCACGAATCGAACCCTTTTTCCTCTTTGAAGGTTTCTTGAGAACTTCGCACTAGCAAAAGGACAAGAACTTTTGCGTTTTTTCTTCGATGACATGGGATAGATATAGGCTATTAAAATTTATAGTCTACAAATATTCGAAGTAGAACATCGAAAAATCGAACAACATCGCGTCTGTCACGCGAGCTTTTAAAGTGCACCTTACCCCAAAAACTTTTTTTGCTAAAACAATAAAGCTTATTTTGTGGAGTAATTAGCCGCAAAATTGTTCGATTTGGTTAAATCTTTGATTTTCTATGGCTCGTCAAAGTACGTGAAATTGCCGCCATTTTGGTCCACGACCGAGTTTAACGGAGAATGGGTCGAGGGCCGGATGTGACGTCAAATCGAGAACGCGATGATTCTGAGATTCACATATTTACTTGTTTCTGTGGGAAAGGCTGGAAAAGTTGTTCGAAAAAAATGCTAGCCAGGTGCGCTGTAGTGTGATGTAGCAACACAACAAACTTACAGGAGGTACTCCGCTTTATGCCATACCGTTTTATGGAGAGATGTCCTGAAGAGAAGAAACGTACAAAGTGATGGCTCGATTCGTGCAAAGTGATAGCCGTCTAAGAGTTCGTGATCTGTTCCATAAAGTATTTCAAACCAGATGATCTCGCTCGATGCCTGGATTTTCAGAGAGAGGAAGGGATTTTGCTGACTCAGTGACTTAAGCGAGACGAATTTGGAATAACCGTCCATCGATTCATGCAGCCGTTGTTGCATCTGATCTGAGAAACAACAGCAGTCAGTCGGCACAGCCGACAGATAGTTTTGTATTTGCCCACTACTAATCTTAAAACTCCATTTCTGAAGCCATGCAGGTTTAATTCCTGGATATTCAGTAACACACTTTAAGGTAACATCAGCACCAATATCTTCAAGAACAAGATCACTCTTCTTTGAGTCTTGACAACCTTCTAACTCACTTTAATATAATAATAACAACAATAACATTCGCTGATGTTTTGAAGGGAAGCGACGCTACAATTTCCACTCTCGCAGGAAAAGAACACAAACATTGTGTCATGGGATAATCATTTTGGTCTACGTTGAACGGGTGAAGTTAAAATAATTTGAGAAAGTTAACGGACTCGACTTTTATTTATACGAAAGTATGTTAATGCGAGATCGAAGAATGCGCGAATTTAGTAAATATACGCACCACACGCTACAGTCTCTTTGACTTCTGCATATCATTGCCTTCGGGTCTGTCCATCAGAGCTCGTTCGAGTTCTTTGTCAGCATCCACCTCATTTGTCTATCCATTCTTCGTTGGCCAGAGAGTTGTCAGCATATAAATCAGCTCGGCCGTCATCATTTAACTATTCACTTTGCTTTGTTTACAAGTGCGAGTCGTCATTCTCTTCAGCGATATAATAAATTTCGGAGTCTTCTGAGTCAAAGCTCATTTCAGAATCCGACGAAGTAGAAGATATTGTTGATAAAAACAGAAATCTGTCGACTGTGGAGCCCCCAGCGAAAAACTTGTGCGGCAAAAAGGCTTCCACGCTCACACAGAGCAGTAGTGTAGCAGCTGTCCAAAGCTGCTTTTGTTTTATCATTGTAGCAGCTGTTATTGTTTTAGGGATAGGGGCATTGTTTCTGTTGTTTGTTCTATTGTACTCTCAAAGGGTATCAAGCCAATCATGTGAGACCTTAGGAGAGCTGCTACATCACCCACACAGAGTAAAAGGCCCGACTAGGACAGCCGAAGCTTTCGTTCTCGAGGTGACGTCACGGCTTTAGTCTCCCCAGACTCCTTATGCTCGGTCGTGAACCATACGAAACTCGGTTTCAAGGGGGCACAGAAATTCGAGGATTTAACCAAATCGAAAAATTTTTGCGGCTAATTACTCCACAAAATAAGCTTTATTGTTTTAGCGAAAAAAAATTTTTGGGGTTAGGTGCACTTTAATGCAAATTTACTCTCGTGACAAAGTGTCGACAGGGTGTTGACAACTTTCAATTAGAGATAATTAATGGCAAGAAACGTTTTTCGTTAATAACTTTGCTTAGAATCAATCTTTTTTCATATAATTTTCTTTAAATGAAAGATTGTAATAACATCTATCTGAAAAAGCGAAAAACAATTTTTTGGAAAAATGATCAAAGTTTTCTAGTATCGTAGAAAATATAAATTTACTTTATGTTAAGATAATTATATATAGTATTAATTTATCGTAGTCTACTGAGAATCTGTAAATTTGATTGGCTATATTACCGTTTTCTATCTGCTGATAGAAAACAGTTACAAGGGATCAGTGCACATCGCGCATCACGTTTGAACCGGGTTTGAACCTGATGTAACATAATAAAACAGTTCTTTTCTACGCGTTACTTGACATTTTTTTCTTTTTATGCAATGAGACTACGGTAAATTTATACTAAAACAATTAGACTACGAGCCCGAGTTTTCTACGAGCGATAGTCAACTCGGCTGCGCCTCGTTGCGCTATGCCTGTAGTTTGCACCGCTTTG
>JAHPZR010054938.1:15000-21791 GCA_019787425.1 Platygyra sinensis | reverse complement strand
TGTTATTGTTATTGTTATTGTTATTGTTATTGTTATTGTTATTGTTATTGTTATTGTTATTGTTATTGTTATTGTTATTGTTATTGTTATTGTTATTGTTATTGTTATTGTTATTACGTGAAATGACCAAATCTTGCGTCGTCTGGAGAACGTGGACCGCGACGGCCAAATTTTTAATTTTTTTTTTTTTCAAATTTATCGCTGTGTTCCGGATTTAGTTTTGTGATAGTTTTGACGTCAATAAACAAAGTAAGTGATTTTAGAGTATCGTGAGATTCGAAGATAAATTATAAATTCACTTTTTGTGGACGTTGTCCTCGCCGTCGCCGTCGTGGTTTCGTAAACTCCCTATTGTCAGCCGAAGATGCGACTTGTCGTTATCAAACACCCCTGTAAGATGAAAGTGAAAGACCAAAACTACCAACTGTATCATGACCTTCGGTATCTACTAAATTTTGCAAGGCTAGAGAGGTTTAATTATGTACACGCTTTTCAATTACCTACCCTCTCTTCAAGGTCCCGCCTTCTCCTGCGGAGTACATTCTTCCTTGTCCTCTAGGTTTGGGGATCTAACATTTCTGATTATGACCGATGAACTTGTCTTCGGCTACATACTCTTTACTCTACATACAATTTAAATTAATAAATTGAATTGAATTGAATTGAATTGAACTCTGGTATACGTTATGACATTCCAGACAGCTTCATGATTTTTGCGTGACAGTCATACATAGTGCGTGACAATAGTGCATGATGCGTGACAGTTGACAGGTGTATCAAAGCCAGCATGCACAGCCACCTATTGCCAGGTGTGGTCCAGCGTCGCTCTCACATTGAAGGTTTAGGCCGCAGATTATAACACTAATTACATAAATCAAAATCACTTTGCGCTTGCCTTACAATACAAGTGATACGGCAATAAAAGTGATATGTGCTCTCTTACCTGCCGAGCAAGCAAGAGCTTCCATTCACAGTCTAAGGTACAGTCTTCAAATACAAAAAATTTCGAAGGTGGCCTTGAGTACTCTTTAACCAGCTTCCCGCAACCACACACTGGACATTTGCCGGATTTTCTGCACTTGATCCACACGATTACCCGACAAATGTGCAAAACCACATAAAGCCATTAAATTACAATTTCTAACTTTAATATAGATGCAGGATTCTCCAGTTACGTAATGTTATTTAACAAATAAAGAAGCCTAAGCCGTGTATTACACTATGATAAAACACGATGGTCATTTGAGAACACGAGGAAAATGTAGATACCAGCGGGGGGGGCACACCTGTTAGCAGAGAAAATGATTGGGTATGAGAAAGCAAATGACATAAGTGTAATAAAACTTATATATTAAAAAACAGCAAAAAAAAACAATCAATTAAAAAAACAAACAAACAAACAGACAACCAAACAAATAGTAACAATTAAAATAATTAAACAACGCCGCCGCTTTCACGCGACCTTGGGAGTCCCGTGTCTGTGATTTTGTCTGTAGCCTGGCAACCGTCGACACTGTTTCGAACAAGCTATGAAGTCGCAGCAATGTGACCATTTCTTATCACGGTAGGCAAGATTAAGGTAAGAAATAACTCCAAGTATTTAGTAAACTTTCTATTCTTCTAGTTTTCCTTAAGATTTTTCCCGGTAACGATTTATAAACCAACATTTTTGTCGCGTGCATTCTGTGCTCGCTGACCGCTACATGTTTAAGCTTGATTATTCAAAATTAACCTTTGTTTAACATGTTCGTTTGCAGCTAGAAACTGTCTTTAAATTGCTATAACTGATATCTAGAGGCTTGAAACAATTATTTAACCGGCTTCAGACCCACAAGCAAACATTTCAGGGTCAACGTGTGAGATAATAATCGCGGCGTGAAAGGTCAAAATGTCAAGCGATTAGCTTCAAGACGCTGTCAAATTTTTGCGTTTTATTTGCCCAAGCTAAATTTGCGATAAAAAGTGAGATGGAGTGATACTTTTATCCAGAAAAATAGTTTTGGGAGGTAAATCAATGTACCAGATTGACTTTTTGGTCCACGAATTTGACCTAACTTTGGACGTGTCGCAACATCGCCGTCGCGTATAATTTTGAAAATTTGTTAAAAATTCAGGTTCAAATTACATGTGGATCCGACAACGCGAAATAACTACTAAAACATTATAATTTAATAATATGGGTTAGCTTTTCCAGCCACGTACAGCATTTTGGCTTGCCAGCCTTCGCAAAAAGTGCAATTTCAGGGCCGAGTTTGGCTCTTTAAGGGGCAAAATACAAAAGGCGGTCTGGGGAAGAAAATAAAAATCCAAACAACCTCAAAGGTAATGTTTTGAAACAAGTTAGTAAAAACCTTCTTCCTGACAAATTTTCAGAAAATCGATTTTTTGTATCTTGCATAGGTATAGGTGACCGTTACAGCAAGTCGCTCTTAAGCATATTAAGGCAGAGAACATTTGCTCAGAAAAAATTCTCTCACTATTCTCCTACCTTCTGTCTCTGTCGGCTGCGCTGACTGACTGCTGTTTCTCAGATTAGATCCAACAGCGGATGCATGAATCGTGGCTTCGAACGAAATCATCTGGTTTGAAATGCATAGAACAGATCAACAAACTCTTATACGGCTGTCACTATTAAATGCTTTGCACGTTTCGCGTTCACGAAATCGACCCATCGCTTTCTACGTTTCTTCGCTTCAAGTCGATCATCTCTAAATAAAATCGGTATGACATGAAGCGTAATACCTCTTGTAAGTTTGTTGAGTAGCTACATCCCCCTTACAATGCTCCTGGCTGACAATTTTTCGAACTACTTTCTCAGCCTTTCCCACAAAAACAAGTAGATTTGCCAACTACAGAATCATCGTGTTCTGGATTTGACGTCACATGCGGCCCTCTACCCATGCCCCGTTAAACTCGGTCGCGAACCAAAATGGCGGCATTTGCACGTACTTTGACGGGGCATAAAAGTTCGAGGATTTAACCAAATCAAACAAAAATTGGCGCCAAATTACTCCACAAAATAAGCTTTATTATTTCAGCGCAAAAAAAGTTTTGGTGTTAAAGTGCACTTTCAGATTGTGTTGGCTTAAAATTCGTTCTTTTGTAAAATTCCAAAAACCCTTTAATGAATAATTTATTGATGTTTTTAAATAGATTGAACTAGAAAGTTGACCAAAAAGGAAAGATTGGTATCAAGATAAACAGTGCTTTTAGTGGGAACGTATTTTTTTGCACCATATTCACAGAAATATTTATTGATTTATCATATAATACCTAGCACATACACGCTAGGTGTTAATGCTAGTTTCAACCCAATCCGTCTTAGCCTTTGGGACACGTGAGTTGGCCGAGGCTCATAGACCCTTTGCATAAATGGCGTCTAAATTTGAATAACAATACTTGGTACATCCATAGCCTCACACTCATGTGAAATTTCCTTTGTCTTGAAACATGAACGTGAGGCTAAGGATGTACCAAGTATTGTTATTCAAACTTAGGCGCCATTTATGCAAAGGGTCTATTACAGTTTGGGTTCAACCTCTGCGCCACACGATTGCATTGATTACATTGTTAGTTTTCTTTGTGTATGGTCAAGGAGAAACTAACCCGACTCTCATTTTGTTAGGAAACTTAAGGAGAAACAAAAGGATCGAACATTACGAGCTCGAACATTACGAGCTTAACCAAAATTTAAGAATAAAAATTCAACACCATGAAGTTAGAACAAAATATTAGGATACACAGCTCATTAATCAAGTATATATAGCATGGATTTCTGCCCGGCGAAACTTATCCATTTATTTCAGTCATTTTTAAACGTAGTTTGTACATTGTACATTGAAATTTGTGTCCTTATGATGTTGAGTTTCAGAAACTTACATCGACCCTAAGCAAAAATGGTTGCTTTTATATTATTCTTTTATTGTTTGTATTTAAATTAGCCTCACTAACCTCGTTTTGCAACAAAATTGTAAAGAATTTGTTATCCCAAACGAGGTTAGTGAGGCTATTTTGAATACGAACAAAGAATAATTTAAAGGGAGCCATTTTTTGCATAGGGTCTATTCGCTAGCCCTTATGCACGGACTGAAGTTAACTCATACGAGTCCATTCGTAGTTTCTGTCCAAATGTAGTCGTATGAAATAGGTATTTCAAGCTGTAAGTCACCCGATGTAAAGTTATATTTTTCTAACATGTAAAAATGCAGCAAACGTTACTTTTTTAGTGAAAGTTGTAGGTGGACAATTTTAACTATACTTAAGAGCGACTCTCCCTAAGATCCTCATATTCAATTTTTATCCAGAAATAGATTTCGCTCATAATTCTTCCATCAACTTTACTTGGCAAGTAGGTAACAAATATGAGATAATATCCGAGAAATTGAACTTTTTCAAAATTTTCTGATCGGAACTTTTGGCATCCCGGAATGTGCTCAAAACTTAGCGGTGAACTCGAGAATTTTACAAGATTTGCAGTTGTTGGTTCTTGAGAATACGGGTCATTCAAAACTCTAACTTCGCCAGTTATAAACAATGAGCTTTTGTGTCAAGAATACAAATAATTGCAATCATAAGCTTTAATTAGTGTAATAAATTTGATGGCACAAAGTTTATCTCGTACAGCATTTTGGCTTGCCAGCCTTCGCAAAAAGTGCAATTTCAGGGCCGAGTTTGGCTCTTTAAGGGGCAAAATACAAAAGGCGGTCTGGGAAGAAAATAAAAATCCAAACAACCTCAAAGGTAATGTTTTGAAACAAGTTAGTAAAAAACCTTCTTCCTGACAAATTTTCAGAAAATCGATTTTTTGTATCTTGCATAGGTATAGGTGACCGTTACAGCAAGTCGCTCTTAAGCATATTAAGGCAGAGAACATTTGCTCAGAAAAAATTCTCTCACTATTCTCCTACCTTCTGTCTCTGTCGGCTGCGCTGACTGACTGCTGTTTCTCAGATTAGATCCAACAGCGGATGCATGAATCGTGGCTTCGAACGAAATCATCTGGTTTGAAATGCATAGAACAGATCAACAAACTCTTATACGGCTGTCACTATTAAATGCTTTGCACGTTTCGCGTTCACGAAATCGACCCATCGCTTTCTACGTTTCTTCGCTTCAAGTCGATCATCTCTAAATAAAATCGGTATGACATGAAGCGTAATACCTCTTGTAAGTTTGTTGAGTAGCTACATCCCCCTTACAATGCTCCTGGCTGACAATTTTTCGAACTACTTTCTCAGCCTTTCCACAAAAACAAGTAGATTTGCCAACTACAGAATCATCGTGTTCTGGATTTGACGTCACATGCGGCCCTCTACCCATGCCCCGTTAAACTCGGTCGCGAACCAAAATGGCGGCATTTGCACGTACTTTGACGGGGCATAAAAGTTCGAGGATTTAACCAAATCAAAACAAAATTGGCGCCAAATTACTCCACAAAATAAGCTTTATTATTTCAGCGCAAAAAGAGTTTTGGTGTTAAGTGCACTTTCAGATTGATGTTGGCTTAAGATTCGTTCTTTTGTAAAATTCCAAAAACCCTTTAATGAATAATTTATTGATGTTTTTAAATAGATTGAACTAGAAAGTTGACCAAAAAGGAAAGATTGGTATCAAGATAAACAGTGCTTTTAGTGGGAACGTATTTTTTTGCACCATATTCACAGAAATATTTATTGATTTATCATATAATACCTAGCACATACACGCTAGGTGTTAATGCTAGTTTCAACCCAATCCGTCTTAGCCTTTGGGACACGTGAGTTGGCCGAGGCTCATAGACCCTTTGCATAAATGGCGTCTAAATTTGAATAACAATACTTGGTACATCCATAGCCTCACACTCATGTGAAATTTCCTTTGTCTTGAAACATGAACGTGAGGCTAAGGATGTACCAAGTATTGTTATTCAAACTTAGGCGCCATTTATGCAAAGGGTCTATTACAGTTTGGGTTCAACCTCTGCGCCACACGATTGCATTGATTACATTGTTAGTTTTCTTTGTGTATGGTCAAGGAGAAACTAACCCGACTCTCATTTTGTTAGGAAACTTAAGGAGAAACAAAAGGATCGAACATTACGAGCTCGAACATTACGAGCTTAACCAAAATTTAAGAATAAAAATTCAACACCATGAAGTTAGAACAAAATATTAGGATACACAGCTCATTAATCAAGTATATATAGCATGGATTTCTGCCCGGCGAACTTATCCATTTATTTCAGTCATTTTTAACGTAGTTTGTACATTGTACATTGAAATTTGTGTCCTTATGATGTTGAGTTTCAGAACTTACATCGACCCTAAGCAAAAATGGTTGCTTTTATATTATTCTTTTATTGTTTGTATTTAAATTAGCCTCACTAACCTCGTTTTTGCAACAAAATTGTAAAGAATTTGTTATCCCAAACGAGGTTAGTGAGGCTATTTTGAATACGAACAAAAGAATAATTTAAAGGGAGCCATTTTTTGCATAGGGTCTATTCGCTAGCCCTTATGCACGGACTGAAGTTAACTCATACGAGTCCATTCGTAGTTTCTGTCCAAATGTAGTCGTATGAAATAGGTATTTCAAGCTGTAAGTCACCCGATGTAAAGTTATATTTTTCTAACATGTAAAAATGCAGCAAACGTTACTTTTTTAGTGAAAGTTGTAGGTGGACAATTTTAAACTATACTTAAGAGCGACTCTCCCTAAGATCCTCATATTCAATTTTTATCCAGAAATAGATTTCGCTCATAATTCTTCCATCAACTTACTTGGCAAGTAGGTAACAAATATGAGATAATATC
>JAHPZR010054938.1:0-5000 GCA_019787425.1 Platygyra sinensis | reverse complement strand
AGAAACGTAGAAAGCGATGGGTCGATTTCGTGAACGCGAAACGTGCAAAGCATTTAATAGTGACAGCCGTATAAGAGTTTGTTGATCTGTTCTATGCATTTCAAACCAGATGATTTCGTTCGAAGCCACGATTCATGCATCCGCTGTTGGATCTAATCTGAGAAACAGCAGTCAGTCAGCGCAGCCGACAGAGACAGAAGGTAGGAGAATAGTGAGAGAATTTTTTCTGAGCAAATGTTCTCTGCCTTAATATGCTTAAGAGCGACTTGCTGTAACGGTCACCTATACCTATGCAAGATACAAAAAATCGATTTTCTGAAAATTTGTCAGGAAGAAGGTTTTTACTAACTTGTTTCAAAACATTACCTTTGAGGTTGTTTGGATTTTTATTTTCTTCCCAGACCGCCTTTTGTATTTTGCCCCTTAAAGAGCCAAACTCGCCCTGAAATTGCACTTTTTGCGAAGGCTGGCAAGCCAAAATGCTGTACGAGATAAACTTTGTGCCATCAAATTTATTACACTAATTAAAGCTTATGATTGCAATTATTTGTATTCTTGACACAAAAGCTCATTGTTTATAACTGGCGAAGTTAGAGTTTTGAATGACCCGTATTCTCAAGAACCAACAACTGCAAATCTTGTAAAATTCTCGAGTTCACCGCTAAGTTTTGAGCACATTCCGGGATGCAAAAGTTCCGATCAGAAAATTTTGAAAAAGTTCAATTTCTCGGATATTATCTCATATTTGTTACCTACTGCCAGTAAAGTTGATGAAGAATTATGAGCGAAATCTATTTCTGGATAAAAATTGAATATGAGGATCTTAGGGAGAGTCGCTCTTAAGTAGAGTTAAAATTGTCCACACTACAACTTTCACTAAAAAAGTAACGTTTGCTGCATTTTTACATGTTAGAAAAATATAACTTTACATCGGGTGACTTACAGCTTGAAATACCTATTTCATACGACTACATTTGGACAGAAACTACGAAATGGACTCGTATGAGTTAACTTCAGTCCGTGCATAAGGGCTAGCGGAATAGACCCTATGCAAAAAATGGCTCCCTTAAATTATCTTTGTTCGTATTCAAAATAGCCTCACTAACCTCGTTTGGGATAACAAATTCTTTACAATTTTGTTGCAAAAACGAGGTTAGTGAGGCTAATTTAATACAAACAATAAAAGAATAATATAAAAGCAACCCATTTTTGCTTAGGGTCGATGTAAGTTTCTGAAACTCAACATCATAAGGACACAAATTTCAATGTACAATGTACAAACTACGTTTAAAAATGACTGAAATAAATGGATAAGTTTCGCCGGGCAGAAATCCATGCTATATATACTTGATTAATGAGCTGTGTATCCTAATATTTTGTTCTAACTTCATGGTGTTGAATTTTTATTCTTAAATTTTGGTTAAGCTCGTAATGTTCGAGCTCGTAATGTTCGATCCTTTTGTTTCTCCTTAAGTTTCCTAACAAAATGAGAGTCGGGTTAGTTTCTCCTTGACCATACACAAAGAAAACTAACAATGTAATCAATGCAATCGTGTGGCGCAGAGGTTGAACCCAAACTGTAATAGACCCTTTGCATAAATGGCGCCTAAGTTTGAATAACAATCTTGGTACATCCTTAGCCTCACGTTCATGTTTCAAGACAAAGGAAATTTCACATGAGTGTGAGGCTATGGATGTACCAAGTATTGTTATTCAAATTTAGACGCCATTTATGCAAAGGGTCTATGAGCCTCGGCCAACTCACGTGTCCCAAAGGCTTAAGACGGATTGGGTTGAAACTAGCATTAACACCTAGCGTGTATGTGCTAGGTATTATATGATAAATCAATAAATATTTCTGTGAATATGGTGCAAAAAATACGTTCCCACTAAAAGCACTGTTTATCTTGATACCAATCTTTCCTTTTTGGTCAACTTTCTAGTTCAATCTATTTAAAAACATCAATAAATTATTCATTAAAGGGTTTTGGAATTTTACAAAAGAACGAATTTAAGCCAACACAATCTGAAAGTGCACTTAACACCAAAACTTTTTTTGCGCTGAAATAATAAAGCTTATTTTGTGGAGTAATTTGGCGCCAATTTTTGTTTGATTTGGTTAAATCCTCGAACTTTTATGCCCCGTCAAAGTACGTGCAAATGCCGCCATTTTGGTTCGCGACCGAGTTTAACGGGGCATGGGTAGAGGGCCGCATGTGACGTCAAATCCAGAACACGATGATTCTGTAGTTGGCAAATCTACTTGTTTTTGTGGGAAAGGCTGAGAAAGTAGTTCGAAAAATTGTCAGCCAGGAGCATTGTAAGGGGGATGTAGCTACTCAACAAACTTACAAGAGGTATTACGCTTCATGTCATACCGATTTTATTTAGAGATGATCGACTTGAAGCGAAGAAACGTAGAAAGCGATGGGTCGATTTCGTGAACGCGAAACGTGCAAAGCATTTAATAGTGACAGCCGTATAAGAGTTTGTTGATCTGTTCTATGCATTTCAAACCAGATGATTTCGTTCGAAGCCACGATTCATGCATCCGCTGTTGGATCTAATCTGAGAAACAGCAGTCAGTCAGCGCAGCCGACAGAGACAGAAGGTAGGAGAATAGTGAGAGAATTTTTTCTGAGCAAATGTTCTCTGCCTTAATATGCTTAAGAGCGACTTGCTGTAACGGTCACCTATACCTATGCAAGATACAAAAAATCGATTTTCTGAAAATTTGTCAGGAAGAAGGTTTTTACTAACTTGTTTCAAAACATTACCTTTGAGGTTGTTTGGATTTTTATTTTCTTCCCCAGACCGCCTTTTGTATTTTGCCCCTTAAAGAGCCAAACTCGGCCCTGAAATTGCACTTTTTGCGAAGGCTGGCAAGCCAAAATGCTGTACGTGGCTGGAAAAGCTAACCCATATTATTAAATTATAATGTTTTAGTAGTTATTTCGCGTTGTCGGATCCACATGTAATTTGAACCTGAATTTTTAACAAATTTTCAAAATTATACGCGACGGCGATGTTGCGACACGTCCAAAGTTAGGTCAAATTCGTGGACCAAAAAGTCAATCTGGTACATTGATTTACCTCCCAAAACTATTTTTCTGGATAAAAGTATCACTCCATCTCACTTTTTATCGCAAATTTAGCTTGGGCAAATAAAACGCAAAAATTTGACAGCGTCTTGAAGCTAATCGCTTGACATTTTGACCTTTCACGCCGCGATTATTATCTCACACGTTGACCCTGAAATGTTTGCTTGTGGGTCTGAAGCCGGTTAAATAATTGTTTCAAGCCTCTAGATATCAGTTATAGCAATTTAAAGACAGTTTCTAGCTGCAAACGAACATGTTAAACAAAGGTTAATTTTGAATAATCAAGCTTAAACATGTAGCGGTCAGCGAGCACAGAATGCACGCGACAAAAATGTTGGTTTATAAATCGTTACCGGGAAAAATCTTAAGGAAAACTAGAAGAATAGAAAGTTTACTAAATACTTGGAGTTATTTCTTACCTTAATCTTGCCTACCGTGATAAGAAATGGTCACATTGCTGCGACTTCATAGCTTGTTCGAAACAGTGTCGACGGTTGCCAGGCTACAGACAAAATCACAGACACGGGACTCCCAAGGTCGCGTGAAAGCGGCGGCGTTGTTTAATTATTTTAATTGTTACTATTTGTTTGGTTGTCTGTTTGTTTGTTTGTTTTTTTAATTGATTGTTTTTTTTTTGCTGTTTTTTAATATATAAGTTTTATTACACTTATGTCATTTGCTTTCTCATACCCAATCATTTTCTCTGCTAACAGGTGTGCCCCCCCCGCTGGTATCTACATTTTCCTCGTGTTCTCAAATGACCATCGTGTTTTATCATAGTGTAATACACGGCTTAGGCTTCTTTATTTGTTAAATAACATTACGTAACTGGAGAATCCTGCATCTATATTAAAGTTAGAAATTGTAATTTAATGGCTTTATGTGGTTTTGCACATTTGTCGGGTAATCGTGTGGATCAAGTGCAGAAAATCCGGCAAATGTCCAGTGTGTGGTTGCGGGAAGCTGGTTAAAGAGTACTCAAGGCCACCTTCGAAATTTTTTGTATTTGAAGACTGTACCTTAGACTGTGAATGGAAGCTCTTGCTTGCTCGGCAGGTAAGAGAGCACATATCACTTTTATTGCCGTATCACTTGTATTGTAAGGCAAGCGCAAAGTGATTTTGATTTATGTAATTAGTGTTATAATCTGCGGCCTAAACCTTCAATGTGAGAGCGACGCTGGACCACACCTGGCAATAGGTGGCTGTGCATGCTGGCTTTGATACACCTGTCAACTGTCACGCATCATGCACTATTGTCACGCACTATGTATGACTGTCACGCAAAAATCATGAAGCTGTCTGGAATGTCATAACGTATACCAGAGTTCAATTCAATTCAATTCAATTCAATTTATTAATTTAAATTGTATGTAGAGTAAAGAGTATGTAGCCGAAGACAAGTTCATCGGTCATAATCAGAAATGTTAGATCCCCAAACCTAGAGGACAAGGAAGAATGTACTCCGCAGGAGAAGGCGGGACCTTGAAGAGAGGGTAGGTAATTGAAAAGCGTGTACATAATTAAACCTCTCTAGCCTTGCAAAATTTAGTAGATACCGAAGGTCATGATACAGTTGGTAGTTTTGGTCTTTCACTTTCATCTTACAGGGGTGTTTGATAACGACAAGTCGCATCTTCGGCTGACAATAGGGAGTTTACGAAACCACGACGGCGACGGCGAGGACAACGTCCACAAAAAGTGAATTTATAATTTATCTTCGAATCTCACGATACTCTAAAATCACTTACTTTGTTTATTGACGTCAAAACTATCACAAAACTAAATCCGGAACACAGCGATAAATTTGAAAAAAAAAAAAATTAAAAATTTGGCCGTCGCGGTCCACGTTCTCCAGACGACGCAAGATTTGGTCATTTCACGTAATAACAATAACAAT
>JAHPZR010054937.1:10000-22500 GCA_019787425.1 Platygyra sinensis | reverse complement strand
TCTGCAAAAGGAATTTTAAGACTAACATATATGAAAACTGAAACAGGGTTAAAAGACCCTAGTCAGCCTCCGCCATTTTCGATGACATCGAAATTATTGTAATAGCACGGTGAAGCGAATTCCTATCGTTTTACTGTAAGCTGTGTTCCTGAGGGTAGGTTAAATTATCTTGGGTAGTTTTACAGTGATTTTTCTTTGTTTCGACAGGCTCCGAATAAAATATAATAGCCAAATTCTCGCATGTAAACAAAAACAAAGGTGTGGCTGACTAGGACCCTTAAAAGGTTTAATATGGAAGTGCAACCAGAAAATGAAGGTTAAAACTCCATGCTAAGCTTTTATTGTCCGCATCACAGTGACTGCATGTTGTCTGCAGTGAAGAGCCTGTAAAATTTTCTCACTATTCAAAAGTAGAACACCTGTTCAATGGGGCTTATTAAAAGAGTTGGTAATAGTCATCGTAATAAAATTAGCCACTCTCTTATCAAAAGCATCTTAAAAACGGTTTTTCTCGAATAAATTTCGAATAGTACATGACATGACGTGTTCATTGACGGAAGATCAACACGCCTTCTTATCATTTAATCACTCATAATTTAATAAGTTTCCTGCACATTCTATTCATGAACCACATTTGACTAGTACTTGACTAATTAAACAGAACAAAAATGCATAGACACCATTACTGGTGCAAGATTTGGAATTGAATTAATGGCAGATGATTTTCGAAATACGCTAATGACTTGTCTAGAAGATCGTCAGAAGATGTCGCAAAAACTTCCGAAAAAGTTCCGAGACAGTCTTGATAACAGAGGAACATGTGTTTAGGGCAAGATACTGTAGTATTCTTATGATTTACTAAACCGATATATCACCGCCAGGTGACCGACATGCTACCGATAGTCGACCATAAGGTAGCGATCGATACGTCGGCTGAGTGTCGACCGACAGTGAACGTGTGATCACCGCTAGTATCGATCGGCACTCGACGGCGTGTCTGCGAAACTCTTAGTCGACTGGCGACCGATATGTCGATCGAGTCTCGATGGAATATCGATCGAGATGTCGATCGACACTCGATCGCGGATGCCTTTAGTACACATGATCCTGATAGATTATAAAATGAAGGTCAACAGCGAGACGATATCGAAAGAGAAATAAAGACTGATTCGACTTATAGTGTCTCAAACTTGTAAGGTTTCTCTCATCCCCTCCCTTCTCGCCCCAATCTCATCACACATGCATTTTCTTCAATATCTGAGCTGAAATAACCCAGTTGACTACCATATTCCCTTCATTAAAAGTGTACCATGAAAAAGTAACCTTTGTGTATAACACCTTTTTTAAACCGCAGATGCCGCCCGATAGGCCACAGTTCTTAATGCAGTTGGGAGTGAGATGGCGAAACTGGAATTTCAAGTTTCAAATGCTGTTGTGGGGAGGAACGGGTAGAGCCCTTTTCATTCTTGTTGAGTTTCAGCTTTGGCGTACTCCGCCGGCGCTTCACCCGCCCACTCCCATCCCCCGAAATCATATGTCGTAATGACCATGGTAAGTGTACGTGTCGATAAATTTCAGCCAGAGCCTGACTGTTCATGCCTTTCTATATCTGACATCTTAACACTTAATTCTATTAAGATAATTTATCATCTTCTTGCAGCCTCCTCGCTCAAAGGGACATCTTTTTCAGGCAAAGATTTCAAGTGATAAAACTTTAAATACTGATTACGTTATCCGTACATTTGTTTTGCAGTATGTGAACACAAAGATCAAATGGACAAGCCCAGTATCGCTTAAACAGTAAAACGTAGCTTTAAAAGTATTGCGGCTATCTAGGAAAAGAAGCAATGTTGTATTCTAAGTTGTGTGAGTACTGTGTTAGTTTTGCAAGTATGGGCATTGTAAGTAACATAAAAAGCTATGGTATGTAAAAATAAAAGTTTATTGTTGAAAGAGCATTGGTGTCAATAAAAGGTCTATTTCAGTGTTCAAAATTTTGAACTAAGCCAAAAAGATTTTGTAAACAACTTGTATGAGGGACAAAGAGAAAAGATAAAATAGTTTCCTTTCAAAATCTCCGAGTATCTGGTTAATTCGGAAGGGCCCCTTATATGGCCTATATAAATATGCGCGGCGCCAAAGGATATGGTTTTTCAGCCGTTTTGGTCATAAACAGGGTATGGACTTTGACCAGTTTGGTCATAGAATGGGTATGGTTTTTGTGTTTTAGTCTTGAATTGGATATGTTTTTTAGAAGAAGCTACTTTTCAGTTCATCATGCCATTACCGATATAACACCATCAATAAAAGCCCTTCACAATGCCTTTCACATCGGTCCAAACTAGGAAACTAATTATAAGGCAGGTCTAAAACAGGGTTTTTACGATAACTGCAGAAATTCTCGGGTGCTCATTGGCTATTTTTTATTGTCAATAAGCGGACAGACACATGAATTTATAATTTATGCGATGCGTCAACGAACGAGAGCGGACAATTTGACAATGAATGATTTGCCAGTAATCGGATACAATGCTATGCGCAAAGAACCCTGGGATCGCCAGGGGGCAAACATTGCTTGTGGCTAGAAGGAAATGTATGGCGAAAAGCTGTTCCACGTCCGAAAAAAAGGGATTTTGGAAAGAGATCAACACTTTTTCGCCGTAGTTTGATCGTAAATGGACTTGGGGAATGTTGATATGCGGAATATGTGAGTAGTTGTTTGAATAACCGTGAAATATGTGATAAAATCTACCGATACATTTCTTTGCTTGCGTAATGTTTATTTCGAAAATAGTTACATCGTGTAATGGTCTAAAATATCACCAGATTAGGTATAAATCGAGAGGAAATAACCCAATAAAGCCTTTTCAGTTTCAGTTTACGTGTGTACGGCCTGTTTTCTTATTAGTTACTTCTTTTATAAACAAATTATGGCTTCTGGAAATGTACCTCCTCAAAGGAGCGAATTCGTTGTCAGAGGAGACGGAAACTGTCTTTACCGGACGCTATTGCTCTTTGGAGGGATGAAATGAGCGATGAGAAACATGAAGAAATCCGTAGCTTAAGTTCTGCTTGAATTGAAAAAAAACCCCGAAGGTTTAAATTCAGCCGCTACTCTTCGAACTCCGTGAAGGAACATGTTAAGAAAAGCAAGATCACTAGCACTATTGTGCATCGCTGCTTATATAAGCGACCGATTTGCACCTTCTCGGCGTCACAGAAAAAGTGGTTTACTTCTAAACCGATTTGATCACTGATTCATGTTCATCGATCACAACAAAGAAGCAATGCAATTTTTTTTAAAATAAGTACTAGTGAGCACACAGCAACAGATCTCGTCGACTTGTTTTATTTTCTCCGACCGGTTTCGTCTGATCATGTACACAGCCTTCGCGGTCAGGGGTTTGAGCAAGATGGATAAGAGGAACTTATTTTACACCTAATCTATAGAGTACAAATCACGTTCCAACTAGGCTGTGAATATTACGTGCACGATATGACCAAAATCCTGCGTAACCTGCAATGTTTACTTTTGGGGCTCAAGGATTTTACCCTACACAGCACAATCGGTCACCGGACATAAATTCCAATATTATATATGTCACCTAACTTAGAAATACACCCCAAGGAGCCTGTACACAACTGAAAAAGCTCTCGTTATTTCCTCTCGATTTATACCTAATCTGGTGATATTTTAGACCATTACACGATGTAAATTTCGCAATAAACCTCACGCAAACAAAGAAGTTTGTCGGTAGATTTTATCACATATTTCAAGGTTATTTAGACAACTACTTACATATTCCGCATATCAACATTCCCCAAGTCCATTTGCGATAAAACTACTGCGAAAAGTGTTGATCTCTCTCCAAAATCCCTTGTTTTAGACGTGGAACAGTTTTTTCGCCATACATTTCCTTCTAGCGACTAGCAATGTTTGCCCCCTGGCGATCCCAGAGTTCTTTGTGCATAACATGGGTATCCGATTACTAGCAAATCATTCATTTGTTCTCGTAAAAAACTGCGGATCCACTCGGCTATCGCCGAGTGGATCCACAGCTACTTTGACAATGTTATGACGAAATTCATGATCAATAACAGGACAGACGCACGAAAAGCTGACGTCAATTTGTTAAATTGATACGAGGATGAGGTTATAAATAGGGAATCGAATTTTTGGTCAGGTCGTAAATGGGGGTAGAGAAAAATCACAGGCTTTGTTCAAAACAAGGGTAAACAAGGGCTTTGCGATGCGGGCCGCTGCCAAAGCATCTCCCAGCTTCTCCTACTCCTCCTTCCTTCAAGGAGCACGACCTGATTACGAGAGGGTCTGAATAGGGGTGGGGGGGGGGGGGGGGGGGGGGGGGGGGGTGGGTCCACATGTCGGTTGTCGGTTAAAATTTTCCATCTTTGTCGGTTGTCGGTAAATCTCAGTTAATTTTTTTTGCCGCTAGTCGGCAAATTTTTCCTCGTTTTGTCGGTAGTCAGTAACATTTTCTAGCCCTTTGTCGCTAGTGGGTTAACCCCATTCACACCCTCTTACGAGCGAGTCGAAAGTTCAAGTTGTTGTTTCCCTAGGGAGTACTCGAGGGAGTTTATAGTGAGTTTTGTTCGCCACAGCCGGGGAGCAAGTGAGTTTTGACCCAAGACAAGTGACACTCTCTGCTCCAATCGGAAACGTATTTGGATTGAGTCGTATATCAATCTTGTTCTTGAAGAATCGTCCAGGAAAATTTCTCCAGGTAAGAGCGGGCCGTCGATAAAATCAGGAACATGGAACATTCCGGAAAATCCAGGAACATGGAATAATTATCAAAATTATGAGAAAAATATGTAAAATCAAATTTTTAAAAATTAAATCAAGCAAAAATAAACTGGTATCCTCTTGGAAAATAAAAGAAAGAAAACAAAAGTAGAAAGGAAAAAAGAAAATGATGGCAATGAGTGAAGGCTCGCAACTTAAAAGTAATCCATTCTTTTCAGTCACGTGAGTTATTCCTAATCTCGTGGGTCATAGAAAACCGAGGTGGTGCGTTCAAATTCTTTAATCAGACCGAAAAATATAGGTACACAAGTGTGATTTCTTTATTCAATTCATTACGTCAATAGACCCTTCTCCAAAATGGCGGCCGAAATTTCAAATAAGTCAAAATTAAAAACACATTTACTTTAGTAACCCCTTCAAAGTTTCAGCATTTCAGGTGTGATATTAGCTGAGAAAATGTAAGTTGAAAATTGCAAAATTTATAGACGTTTGTATGTATGACTGGGGGTATAATGCATACCTCCAGTCATACAAACGTCTGTAAATTTCTCAATATTCAACTTAAATTTTCTCAGCTGATATTACACCTGAAATACTGAAACTTTGCAGGGTTACTAAAGTAAAGGTGCTCTTTCTAGTGCTGGTGTACGTTTTTAATATTAGCTTATTTTAACCTATTTGAATTTTCGGTCGCCATTTTGGAGAAGGGTCTATTCCAAGATATAAGTATATACGACGTGACTCTTAACACGATAATCCTTTAATGGGCTCCTGCCTTTGATGACCTTGGATACGGTAATTTATGCAGAGGAAATTCTTATTATGATGTCATTTTGTGAGGAACAACGTCAAGTTATGCACTAAATATTAAGGGAACAGAATTTTTCACACTTGTTTAAAGATGTAGCTACAATCTTGGACAATATAAAATGGAACGATTATCCCCCATCCCCCCCCCACAAAGCAACGATGAAGGCGCGAAGGAGCAGAAAACGCGCCATTTTGGCATCATTGAAATGGGGGGAGGGGTGGTCCAGATTTCTCATTTGTTTTGTCCAAGATTGCAGCTAATCTTGTCATAAAACGTATTATTTTCTTTCCTTCATAGGCCACGCAGAGACTGGGCCTCTAATGCTTGTTACTTCAAGTTTGCAAGAACCACAGTTCGAGAAAGACCGGCTGCGATTTGACCCAGTGCGCAGTCATATAGAATCGGATGACGTTTTCCTGACAAAAACATCATCCGATTCATATGACTGCGCACTGGGTCAAATCGCAGCCGGTCTTTCTCGAACTGTGGTTCGTACAAACTTGAAGTAACAAGCATTAGAGGCCCAGTCTCTGCGTGGCCTATGAAGGAAAGAAAATAATACGTTTTATGACAAGATTAGCTGCAATCTTGGACAAAACAAATGAGAAATCTGGACCACCCCTCCCCCCATTTCAATGATGCCAAAATGGCGCGTTTTCTGCTCCTTCGCGCCTTCATCGTTGCTTTGTGGGGGGGGGATGGGGGATAATCGTTCCATTTTATATTGTCCAAGATTGTAGCTACATCTTTAAACAAGTGTGAAAAATTCTGTTCCCTTAATATTTAGTGCATAACTTGACGTTGTTCCTCACAAAATGACATCATAATAAGAATTTCCTCTGCATAAATTACCGTATCCAAGGTCATCAAAGGCAGGAGCCCATTAAAGGATTATCGTGTTAAGAGTCACGTCGTATATACTTATATCTTGGAATAGACCCTTCTCCAAAATGGCGACCGAAAATTCAAATAGGTTAAAATAAGCTAATATTAAAAACGTACACCAGCACTAGAAAGAGCACCTTTACTTTAGTAACCCTGCAAAGTTTCAGTATTTCAGGTGTAATATCAGCTGAGAAAATTTAAGTTGAATATTGAGAAATTTACAGACGTTTGTATGACTGGAGGTATGCATTATACCCCCAGTCATACATACAAACGTCTATAAATTTTGCAATTTTCAACTTACATTTTCTCAGCTAATATCACACCTGAAATGCTGAAACTTTGAAGGGGTTACTAAAGTAAATGTGTTTTTAATTTTGACTTATTTGAAATTTCGGCCGCCATTTTGGAGAAGGGTCTATTGACGTAATGAATTGAATAAAGAAATCACACTTGTGTACCTATATTTTTCGGTCTGATTAAAGAATTTGAACGCACCACCTCGGTTTTCTATGACCCACGAGATTAGGAATAACTCACGTGACTGAAAAGAATGGATTACTTTTAAGTTGCGAGCCTTCACTCATTGCCATCATTTTCTTTTTTCCTTTCTACTTTTGTTTTCTTTCTTTTATTTTCCAAGAGGATACCAGTTTATTTTTGCTTGATTTAATTTTTAAAAATTTGATTTTACATATTTTTCTCATAATTTTGATAATTATTCCATGTTCCTGGATTTTCCGGAATGTTCCATGTTCCTGATTTTATCGACGGCCCGCTCTTACCTGGAGAAATTTTCCTGGACGATTCTTCAAGAACAAGATTGATATACGACTCAATCCAAAAACGTTTCCGATTGGAGCAGAGAGTGTCACTTGTCTTGGGTCAAAACTCACTTGCTCCCCGGCTGTGGCGAACAAAACTCACTATAAACTCCCTCGAGTACTCCCTAGGGAAACAACAACTTGAACTTTCGACTCGCTCGTAAGAGGGTGTGAATGGGGTTAACCCACTAGCGACAAAGGGCTAGAAAATGTTACTGACTACCGACAAAACGAGGAAAAATTTGCCGACTAGCGGCAAAAAAAATTAACTGAGATTTACCGACAACCGACAAAGATGGAAAATTTTAACCGACAACCGACATGTGGACCCACCCCCCCCCCCCCCCCCCCCCCCCCCCCCACCCCTATTCAGACCCTCTCGTAATCAGGTCGTGCTCCTTGAAGGAAGGAGGAGTAGGAGAAGCTGGGAGATGCTTTGGCAGCGGCCCGCATCGCAAAGCCCTTGTTTACCCTTGTTTTGAACAAAGCCTGTGATTTTCTCTACCCCCATTTACGACCTGACCAAAAATTCGATTCCCTATTTATAACCTCATCCTCGTATCAATTTAACAAATTGACGTCAGCTTTTCGTGCGTCTGTCCTGTTATTGATCATGAATTTCGTCATAACATTGTCAAAGTAGCTGTGGATCCACTCGGCGATAGCCGAGTGGATCCGCAGTTTTTTACGAGAACAAATGAATGATTTGCTAGTAATCGGATACCCATGTTATGCACAAAGAACTCTGGGATCGCCAGGGGGCAAACATTGCTAGTCGCTAGAAGGAAATGTATGGCGAAAAAACTGTTCCACGTCTAAAACAAGGGATTTTGGAGAGAGATCAACACTTTTCGCAGTAGTTTTATCGCAAATGGACTTGGGGAATGTTGATATGCGGAATATGTAAGTAGTTGTCTAAATAACCTTGAAATATGTGATAAAATCTACCGACAAACTTCTTTGTTTGCGTGAGGTTTATTGCGAAATTTACATCGTGTAATGGTCTAAAATATCACCAGATTAGGTATAAATCGAGAGGAAATAACGAGAGCTTTTTCAGTTGTGTACAGGCTCCTTGGGGTGTATTTCTAAGTTAGGTGACATATATAATATTGGAATTTATGTCCGGTGACCGATTGTGCTGTGTAGGGTAAAATCCTTGAGCCCCAAAAGTAAACATTGCAGGTTACGCAGGATTTTGGTCATATCGTGCACGTAATATTCACAGCCTAGTTGGAACGTGATTTGTACTCTATAGATTAGGTGTAAAATAAGTTCCTCTTATCCATCTTGCTCAAACCCCTGACCGCGAAGGCTGTGTACATGATCAGACGAAACCGGTCGGAGAAAATAAAACAAGTCGACGAGATCTGTTGCTGTGTGCTCACTAGTACTTATTTTAAAAAAAATTGCATTGCTTCTTTGTTGTGATCGATGAACATGAATCAGTGATCAAATCGGTTTAGAAGTAAACCACTTTTTCTGTGACGCCGAGAAGGTGCAAATCGGTCGCTTATATAAGCAGCGATGCACAATAGTGCTAGTGATCTTGCTTTTCTTAACATGTTCCTTCACGGAGTTCGAAGAGTAGCGGCTGAATTTAAACCTTCGGGGTTTTTTTTCAATTCAAGCAGAACTTAAGCTACGGATTTCTTCATGTTTCTCATCGCTCATTTCATCCCTCCAAAGAGCAATAGCGTCCGGTAAAGACAGTTTCCGTCTCCTCTGACAACGAATTCGCTCCTTTGAGGAGGTACATTTCCAGAAGCCATAATTTGTTTATAAAAGAAGTAACTAATAAGAAAACAGGCCGTACACACGTAAACTGAAACTGAAAAGGCTTTATTGGGTTATTTCCTCTCGATTTATACCTAATCTGGTGATATTTTAGACCATTACACGATGTAACTATTTTCGAAATAAACATTACGCAAGCAAAGAAATGTATCGGTAGATTTTATCACATATTTCACGGTTATTCAAACAACTACTCACATATTCCGCATATCAACATTCCCCAAGTCCATTTACGATCAAACTACGGCGAAAAAGTGTTGATCTCTTTCCAAAATCCCTTTTTTTCGGACGTGGAACAGCTTTTCGCCATACATTTCCTTCTAGCCACAAGCAATGTTTGCCCCCTGGCGATCCCAGGGTTCTTTGCGCATAGCATTGTATCCGATTACTGGCAAATCATTCATTGTCAAATTGTCCGCTCTCGTTCGTTGACGCATCGCATAAATTATAAATTCATGTGTCTGTCCGCTTATTGACAATAAAAAATAGCCAATGAGCACCCGAGAATTTCTGCAGTTATCGTAAAAACCCTGTTTTAGACCTGCCTTATAATTAGTTTCCTAGTTTGGACCGATGTGAAAGGCATTGTGAAGGGCTTTTATTGATGGTGTTATATCGGTAATGGCATGATGAACTGAAAAGTAGCTTCTTCTAAAAACATATCCAATTCAAGACTAAAACACAAAAACCATACCCATTCTATGACCAAACTGGTCAAAGTCCATACCCTGTTTATGACCAAAACGGCTGAAAAACCATATCCTTTGGCGCCGCGCATATTTATATAGGCCATATAAGGGGCCCTTCCGAATTAACCAGATACTCGGAGATTTTGAAAGGAAACTATTTTATCTTTTCTCTTTGTCCCTCATACAAGTTGTTTACAAAATCTTTTTGGCTTAGTTCAAAATTTTGAACACTGAAATAGACCTTTTATTGACACCAATGCTCTTTCAACAATAAACTTTTATTTTTACATACCATAGCTTTTTATGTTACTTACAATGCCCATACTTGCAAAACTAACACAGTACTCACACAACTTAGAATACAACATTGCTTCTTTTCCTAGATAGCCGCAATACTTTTAAAGCTACGTTTTACTGTTTAAGCGATACTGGGCTTGTCCATTTGATCTTTGTGTTCACATACTGCAAAACAAATGTACGGATAACGTAATCAGTATTTAAAGTTTTATCACTTGAAATCTTTGCCTGAAAAAGATGTCCCTTTGAGCGAGGAGGCTGCAAGAAGATGATAAATTATCTTAATAGAATTAAGTGTTAAGATGTCAGATATAGAAAGGCATGAACAGTCAGGCTCTGGCTGAAATTTATCGACACGTACACTTACCATGGTCATTACGACATATGATTTCGGGGGATGGGAGTGGGCGGGTGAAGCGCCGGCGGAGTACGCCAAAGCTGAAACTCAACAAGAATGAAAAGGGCTCTACCCGTTCCTCCCCACAACAGCATTTGAAACTTGAAATTCCAGTTTCGCCATCTCACTCCCAACTGCATTAAGAACTGTGGCCTATCGGGCGGCATCTGCGGTTTAAAAAAGGTGTTATACACAAAGGTTACTTTTTCATGGTACACTTTTAATGAAGGGAATATGGTAGTCAACTGGGTTATTTCAGCTCAGATATTGAAGAAAATGCATGTGTGATGAGATTGGGGCGAGAAGGGAGGGGATGAGAGAAACCTTACAAGTTTGAGACACTATAAGTCGAATCAGTCTTTATTTCTCTTTCGATATCGTCTCGCTGTTGACCTTCATTTTATAATCTATCAGGATCATGTGTACTAAAGGCATCCGCGATCGAGTGTCGATCGACATCTCGATCGATATTCCATCGAGACTCGATCGACATATCGGTCGCCAGTCGACTAAGAGTTTCGCAGACACGCCGTCGAGTGCCGATCGATACTAGCGGTGATCACACGTTCACTGTCGGTCGACACTCAGCCGACGTATCGATCGCTACCTTATGGTCGACTATCGGTAGCATGTCGGTCACCTGGCGGTGATATATCGGTTTAGTAAATCATAAGAATACTACAGTATCTTGCCCTAAACACATGTTCCTCTGTTATCAAGACTGTCTCGGAACTTTTTCGGAAGTTTTTGCGACATCTTCTGACGATCTTCTAGACAAGTCATTAGCGTATTTCGAAAATCATCTGCCATTAATTCAATTCCAAATCTTGCACCAGTAATGGTGTCTATGCATTTTTGTTCTGTTTAATTAGTCAAGTACTAGTCAAATGTGGTTCATGAATAGAATGTGCAGGAAACTTATTAAATTATGAGTGATTAAATGATAAGAAGGCGTGTTGATCTTCCGTCAATGAACACGTCATGTCATGTACTATTCGAAATTTATTCGAGAAAAACCGTTTTTAAGATGCTTTTGATAAGAGAGTGGCTAATTTTATTACGATGACTATTACCAACTCTTTTAATAAGCCCCATTGAACAGGTGTTCTACTTTTGAATAGTGAGAAAATTTTACAGGCTCTTCACTGCAGACAACATGCAGTCACTGTGATGCGGACAATAAAAGCTTAGCATGGAGTTTTAACCTTCATTTTCTGGTTGCACTTCCATATTAAACCTTTTAAGGGTCCTAGTCAGCCACACCTTTGTTTTTGTTTACATGCGAGAATTTGGCTATTATATTTTATTCGGAGCCTGTCGAAACAAAGAAAAATCACTGTAAAACTACCCAAGATAATTTAACCTACCCTCAGGAACACAGCTTACAGTAAAACGATAGGAATTCGCTTCACCGTGCTATTACAATAATTTCGATGTCATCGAAAATGGCGGAGGCTGACTAGGGTCTTTTAACCCTGTTTCAGTTTTCATATATGTTAGTCTTAAAATTCCTTTTGCAGAGATTTTTACGGGTGGATAAAATTTTAAATGAACTGTGCTAAAAAAGAAACGAAGTAAAGTCACAGACTTTTTCAAATGAATCCACTGTCATGCGCGTTTCAATAACAATACTCTGTACAAAACTTAAAAGATTTTACTCTGAGACTATGATAAATGATTGTGAGGTTCAGTCTTTGGATGAACTTGTTGCTGTTACAGTTGAGAAATTAAACAACGTTTTCTCGTTAAACTGTCTGCTTTGGTCTTTACATCGATAAAACATGTGTCCCTGACGTTTTCTCTGAGAGCCCAAAAAAGCAATGATGACGACAATGTAGAACTGCATTGTCAGTATCAGAACGAAAAAACTGGAAGGACAAAGAGCTACCTGAATTCTATGCAAGATACAAAAGAACGTCTCTCTGACACAGATTTACAGCTTTCCTCTGGCGAAGCCGGACAAAGATAAATATGACACCCGTGATAAGCAACAGCATAACTTGCAACAGTTTATCAAACAGCCGGGCCCGGCATA
>JAHPZR010054934.1:0-7500 GCA_019787425.1 Platygyra sinensis | reverse complement strand
TTATTGTGATACTGCTTTGATGTTGGCCACTTTTTTAACATCACAAGAGCAGGGTCTTCACTGACTAGCTCACCATTGTCATTGTATTTTTGGATCAGCCTTTCAACTCGCACTTCATCCATGGCTCTGTTCCATGACATTCGTTCACTTCTCTTTTGTCCGCACCTAAAAATATTATGTTAGTGCACAATTTTGTCTACATGCTTTTCACAACTGAGACAAAACTTTGACATTTTTCTACCTTCTAATTTTTCAATTTTTATTTTCTTCCAACTTTACTTATTATATCCATTTAAGTGTCACGCATCAACCTGGGCTCACAATTCTCCTGTGTGTAAGTCAACCATTCAAGACCTAAAAATCAGTCCAAAAATTCACCCTTGACTTGTACATGTACATGGGTCAAAACTTGAGATCCAAGCACCAGTTAAATGATTAGCATGATCATAGTCTTTCACTGTTAACAAACATCTAATAAACGGCAACACAGTTTACAACGTAAATTCACTTAGTGATCTGTTTCTCTCTATCAGAGCTTCAAGATGAAATACATGTACATCAACATTTATCTACTAAATGTTAACTTGAATCTTGTAGATCACTGACTCAATTTTGTCATAAAGAACCGATATTTATCCTGTAAATAAAGCTGTTAAGCCGCCCGCAGAAAACATCTTTCACACTTCAAACTTCTCTGCTTAGTAACCTGCAGGCAGGATATGATACTCTGGGCACTGACTTCAAGGCTTGGCTACCAAGTTCTATAACACACACTTTGCACTTTGATGATCGAGTTGTTTTGAGAGAGTCCTGTGCTTCTTTGGTGTTTTCCCTGTCTTACATGTATAAAGCCAATTTTTATTAATCCACACTAAAAGGTTTGTTCGAAATCCTACATTAACTTCTGTTTGATTTTGTGAGCATTCTACAAAAATTATCGTCAAAAAGCCCACATACAGATGTGTTGCTAAACTGTGTAAAATGCTTGTATATTACATGTATGTGCCATAATAAGCTTATTAAAACTTCACATTGAAACTTGCTGTGGTTAGTGTACATGTCCATATAGTAGCTGAAAATACAAGAAGTTTTTAGAGAAATTCTTACCTTGAAATTAAGAAAATCGGGTTTTTGGCCTCTAAAATTTGGGATCAATTTTTACATGGGATCGAGTAATACAAAGGTAAATACAGTAATATTTTGTTTTGTTCATCCTAAACATTTGTCTACAAGTTCAGCTGTTGCGTTAACCCTTTACCCCGAGGCGAATGGCAGTTTTTCCCAAATCAGCAAATAAAGACACTGCCTGACCGTGTACAATATATCATTTGAAAGCCACTAATCAGCTTATTTAAGGTCTCGGTAAATGAAAATTCTAGTACATTGCTTGATTTTGTTTTTTTGGATTTTTGGCACAAGTGGGTCCTAAATTTTATTTTGGCAGAAAAAGAAAATCAGAAAGCGCTTTTTAACCCTTCTAAAATGAGCCTTTTCTGTTTCCCACCATAAGTTGCACGCGAAAAGTGATTGACAGTCCCTGTCTATTGCACAACAAAAAACTCAAGTGTCAGTATTTCAAATTGCGTGCTGGTGAAGCTTAATATGAAAACGACTCTACTCTCTTTGAACTTAACTCTTGACGTGAATAGCCTTAAAGCTCTCCACAAAAAAAAATACACGGCAAATGTACAAATGCCACGAACCGTAGAGTCCGTGTTTGCCTTCTATTTTATTCCACCATCATTGCGATAAAAGAAACGGTAATGTACAAATGCCACGAAACCAAAGGAGTGGTGTTTGGCCTTTCTAGTTTATTCACGCATCATTGGCGAAAAAAATAAACGGCAATGTACCAATGCCAACGAGCCGTAGAGTCGTGTTTGCCTGTCTATTTTATTCCACGCAAATGAACAACCATGACCATGTGACTAATTCCTCTGTACTTGCGAGGAAGCTGATTGGCTAGAGTTAATTAAGGTTCAAGTGGGGGACGGAGCTAACCAGCCAAGCGTGGAGCTTGCGCTAAATCTTCAGAGCTGATTTTTCTCTCACTCTATTTTTGACGCAAAAATCAAAATTCTCCGACCTCCAGTCCGGACAGGTTTTAAGCTATCGCTTTGAAACTTTCAGATATGATGGATAATGATATAGACTCAAAAAGGGTGTGAGGAATTTTCTGATTTCCCTTTGTAACTCATTTTATGTCAGTTTCTTTGCGTAAATCGCGCTCGAGATTCGACTTTTTAGTTTGAAATGCAATAATTCCGCTAATACGAGACATATGCAAATTTCCTCACACCTTTTTTAGGTCTTTTATCTGTCAATCAGATGCAATAAAAAGGAAGTGAATATTTAACAACGCGAAAGGGCTGGAGCTTCAGCAGTAAACTCGATACCTCTGAGTTCGAGAGCAAAAAACTTAAGCGCCTTTTGAAATTCGATGAAATAAAATCTTTTATAAGGTAATTTAGTCTTTTAGCTTTAATTTGATATATAACTTGCCTTTGTAGCGAAAATGACTCGCGCGACTAGAATTTTTTTCTGTGGGCACCTCGTTTTCCCTTACGAGACCTTAGAAATGACCTCAACAGCTAGAACGAGGTTCGACTTTTTAGAGAAAAATTGCTTTAAAATGCAAAACAATGAATCGACTTCAAAAAGATCAACCTTCCTATTATAGTAGGTATACCCCTAAACTGTAGCTTATTAGCAGTTTCTTTGTGCATAGCTTCATGTGAAAAGTCTTGCATTCCTTATTGTGATCTCCAAAACACCTAAAAACTTGTGGGGTGGTAAACATGTCTTTTTGAGTAGGAGAGGGTACAATCTCGCAAACAAGACAATTTTCCTGCAAACTGGCTTGTGTTTACTTAAAATGGTGCATTTTACTGGTTGCGCTTTAAAAATTTGAATCACCGTTCATACAGATTACGTCTTGGCATACTGCAAGACGCCAAAGTTTCATCTTGAAGCAAAGCTTATCAATTATTGACACAAACAGTAATTTGCTTCGATTTAAGTTTTTTTGATTACTTGGGTTGTGGGAATATTGCACTTTTTCCACAGTTCCATGGTTAGCTTGTGAAGTCCACTCACTCGCCTTGGCCAAAATTTCCCAGTTTGGGAACTGTTTTTCCCGCAAAAAATTTTTGTTTCCACTATCAAACTTTTTCTTCTTCTTAAATGTTCCTTTATTAGACTGTTCTTGCAATACCTGAAAAAAATAATCTAGGGCTCACTGTGCTCGTTTTTGAGGACAATTTATTTTTGCTATCGAGCTTAGTTTGAGGGATATCTCTTACATACATGTCTTGGTACATTGCACGCTCTCATGTTGCGCATGCTAATGAATGCGAAATCATGCACCAGTAGGGATATAGATCCCAAACCAATAACTAAGGAAATTACCTTGGGCAAAAGATAAGCTATATATGAACAGGTAAATTTTGATTGGTTCTTTGCCTATGATCTACTAAGGACCGACACACGATTGACTCATCATAACATAACTTATATTATTTCTAAGCGCAAAAATACATTACAATATGATCTAATGCGCTTGTACATAATAATAATAATATATAATAATAATAATAATAAACATTGAAATGATTAATAATACTAAAAGGGATATTAGGTCTTAAAAATATTCATAACAAAGTTTTTTTAAATTTGGGGGGGGGTGTTTTAAAAATGGTGGAAAGTTTCTGATAGTTTAAGATAACAATTTTACTTGACTGTCAAAAAGGGAAGGTGCAGAAAAAAGTCTTGCAAGGCAACTGAACAGTTCGAGAAGCAGGAAGAAGAAAAATACAGCCATTTCTTAAACACATACCAAAGATAAATAAACACATAACCTTTCTTTCTAATGCAAATGTTCTGTCCCTTTCAGGAGCAGCAAGCAAGTATAGCTATTACTCTTCCCAGTAGAATGCCGACACCCACAAAATTTTTTTGGCCGCCTTCGAGTAACGTTTTTGATGCACAAGTTTGTTTCAAACCAATCTGTGTACTTTGTTTAATGCCCACTGAGACATTGTTTCTGTGTGGCATCACGCGTTTTGTGCACGTGATGTTCATTTACCGGGCATGTTTTTCTTCAAGAGGAAAAGCTTACTGGCATTTGCAACTCTGACTTTGTCCCGAGCATATTTTATCTTCCAGCTGATAACATCGGCCCATGCAGACAGTTTTACCACAGACAAAAGCCACAGAAGCCTTCCTCTTGAAGTTAAACATATTTTTTTTTTTGTGAAATGAACATCCCACGTATGCAGACAAAAAGTCCTGACGCACACAGCAAAAATGTCTTCACGTGGTGCTTTTATGTACCACGTGACATTGATTTTGAAACAACTTGTGGCAATCAAAAAACGTTACTCTGAGTTGGCAAAAAATTTGTGGGTGTCGTATCTTCCCTGGAAGAGTAATACAGCACAGCTCACGGCCAACTGTAATTGCAGCTAAAATGTGTCTCCCAACACTATATAAAACTGATTTAAAATCAGACGCTGGTGAGTTGTTTTTCCAAGTTCGCGTATCAACAAACTTGTACATTGTAGTAAGGTTTTGTAAATTTCACGGACAGTTTCAGAATTTCCTGCATTCCACTAGGAGTGGACACTTGAGTCAGGTTTGCAGTGGTGTTGATTTTCCTGGACCAATCACAATTTTTTTGTCTACATGAATTGCTATTTATTTTGTATGGTACATAATAGAATACGTCAAAATGGCTTTTTTTCGTGTTAGCCAAAGTGGGCAAAGGCCGGCTTGCTGTTATGTTTGAAACGTGTAGTACCAGTAGTTTGTTTTCTTCTGACATTATTATAATAAGACATAATAGATTTCCATGTTGCTGTCATCATTCAGGAATAGTTTTCAACAAAAGATGTCAAAATGTGGTAAGAACATCGTGACCCACTCAGCTATCGCCCTCCTGTGCCACTTTTTGGTGTTCTTACCACATTTTTGACAATCATTTGTGATCTATTATAACACAGACGCCACGGCAACATGAAATCTATTTATTTTGTTATCAATGGCTGCACAAAAAGCATAGCAGTCCTTTCAGGGATATGCCCAGTGTGACTCGGGTTTTGAGAGCCTTACCAAACCTCCCAAGTTCTCGTGCCCCAATAGTTTGTACAACTAACTGGTGGTGCCATTGAACATTTGTTTTTAGTAAAACAAACCTACGTCAGTTTTTTCATGGGCGTCTTGTCCTGTTTATTGATTACCATTTCATCATAACAGTGTCATAAGTGGTGTGGATCCACTAGGTGATACCAAAGGGGGATTTGCACGACTACTTTGGACAAATGTGTGATGAAATCCTGGATCTATAGACAGGACAGGACGCATGAAAAAACGTCACGTCCCATTTGGCTTTTTATGGACCAAACTGTCAAATTTGTCCGCTCTCGCTCGTTTGCCGCACGGCATAAATTTTAAAATTTCATTTGTCTGCCCCTTATGTGAGCGATAAAAATTTAGCCATCGCATGTGAGAATCCTGTGCTATTATTTAACAATTATTCACTTGATGGCGAGGTCTAATATTGTACATTATCCCGCGAAATCGTAACTCGAATATCGTCTGATAACTTAGCCGATCGCTACGACGGCCTCGACGGGCTAAAATCATACGATATTCCGCGAGATTGGCGCAGGGATATTGGTTTTTTATTTATTAACAAATTGATACCAAAATTGACTTCCCAACTCGTAACCTTTTTAAACCTTTCTGTCCGACATTTTTTTCACTTCACTTTGTTCTTCCCACGATACGAAGCCTACGTATACTCGCCGGCATATCCGTCACCTAACGGATGACAGAATCTTCTAGAGGCATTCATGACCATATTTGGATAGTGTTACAATAATTGTTGACTTAATAATTCCCCGCAGACGAAGTTTTGAGGGGATTATTTGGCAATATTCACTGAGCCTAAGGCGAATAATAGGCCTTTGCAGCTAAGCCATCACGTGACCTACTTTTCATAAAATTATGGGCTGCGACTTTAAGAATGCCAGAAATGGAAAAAGCGTGTCGAAAACATCAAAACGGCCAAGTTTGAAGCCCCTGGCATTAAAAAATGAGATTTTATGGCGGTTTGAATTTTAAAAAAATTAAGAAGATTTGTATGGAAAAAAGTTTGCTGGAGGCAAGGCCTTGCTCTCCAGCAACTATTTCCATACAAATCTTCTTATTTTTTTTGAAATTCAAACCGCCATAAAATCTCATTCTTTAATGCTAGGGACCTCAAACTTTGCCACTTTGGTATTTTTGATATGCTCTTTCCATTTCTGGCATTCTTTAAGTTATAGCCATTAATACACGAGATTTTTAGGAAAAATAATGAGTCACGCTGACCCCAGCTGCAAAGGGCCCATTGATTTAGTACATTCTCAGAGCCCGAACAACAGAGAAGTTATAACGGGCTAACAAGCTGAAAACAGGGGACCCAATTGGTTCGTATTTGCCACACACGGTATGCATACTGCTAGTCTTAACCAGAAGCTTACATGCCGGTAAGCTTACATGTGTATCGATTGTGATCGAGTTCAGCAGTAAAACAGACAAGCGAAACATTACAAAAAAAATTCATCCGGTACCTTTGGTTTATCTCTGTTGACTTCATTCATAGTTGTCATCATCGTCTCAAAAAGAGCAACTTTATCTTGGAGAAAAACAGTTCTCGGTCAATCGATCTGGCCTGCTAGCGATTAACTATTAAACCACTACGATTCTTAAAACGATTCTTAACTGCCTTGCATACGAGTTCTTGAAAGGTAGTTTGGTCTAAGGGCGACAGCAGTCATTTTGAAAATTCTCCATCCTTTCAAGTATCCTGGACTTACAGTGACGTCTTCCAAATAAATGAAAAATTCATACACAACTGTCCGCCATGTTTACTTGCCGAGATGGCAAAGGTGGCAAGCTCAGTAGCAGGCCTCGAAAATGTTATATAAACTGCCTGGAGAGGTTTATATACCGTCATGTAAGGAACAGCTTGACCAATCAGATTGCTTGAAACTCTTTGTTCAGCTCTGAAATTATACTTTATGTACAATTATAACACTGACACAATGGAGCAAAAGAAGTCCTATTAATGACTACATCACATAAGCACAAACACCAGAAGTGTGCACGTCATGGGCAATAGTAGCGAAGAATTAACCAATCAGGGCATGTGCTTTGCTTTAGCTATGGGTAATCAATTATTAATATTTTTATAGCAACCGTGGGTACTGGGAAATGTTAGCCAATAACAATAGGTCTGTTTCTTTACTAATAATCAATAATATTTCCCTCACCTCAATATCACACATGATCCAAACTCGTTTATACAAAATAATTACCTTACTCCCAGAAACTCTGAGTCAAATTCATCTTCCGGGCATCCGCATGTTATCAGCTGGCTCTTTCTCCCAACTTCCATTTCCTTCATGCTCGCTCGAGCAACTCCTGTTCCTTCTTTTGCATACCTTTACCGGCCCC
>JAHPZR010054933.1:0-11160 GCA_019787425.1 Platygyra sinensis | reverse complement strand
TATATTTTTTTTGAATTGGAGTCTTAATGCTGCTGATGTTTTACAATTGAAATTTCAGATAGGTAAATGTTTCTATTTACATTCTCAGGCTTTTTTGGCCGATACTTTGGAAAACTTCACCTATTGTATTGAATGAATTTCTCAATTTTCTGAAAGGATATTATTTTGTGACTTAAAAGTTTTAATGATTATTCAAGTAACTAGCCAGCAGAAAGAAAACATCATTGTAGTATTATCTTTGCATACTAAAGTTTTGTTTTTTGAACAAGACGCATATCTGTGCGAACTTGGGCTTCTTTTCTGGCATTTCCAGTTGTGAACGTCAGAATTTTGACATGATGAAATCTCAGTTGTCTTTTTTTGACTGTTTTACAGCTAGCCGACGTTTTGGTCCAAAAATTCCAGAATTATTGCATGAGAGCTAAATTTTGAATGGGAACATCTTTTTCAAACTTTTCTTACAAGATTTAGACAAAAAATTACCTTGGCAGGCTAGAAAAGAGAACCAAACAAAAAACAGAACAGAAAGCATAACAAGCCGATAAATAATTATTCACCCCATGGTGTTCGGCAAGAAAACTATTAAAAATGAACCTAATGCTTCTGGATAATTTCAGCCTTAGAAGCCAGCAAATGTCCCAAATAACTCTCTGTATCCTTACAAATGTCCCTGTTGACTTCCATCTCCGAAAGATTTTGCCCCAATTTTGAGCAAATAAAAATTTCTCCCCAAGTGGCGCCATTACAGTACTCTTGCTTGCATACTAATGAGCTAACTTGACAATCATTGGCATGCGCAGAGATAATAAGAAGGCATGCATGTGTTTAGGGCCCAGACAGCGATTTGTGACCGAAGGAAGGAAAAAATAACAAAAGGCATTTTTAACCTTGGGCTCTCCCTTTGGGAAGCCCTAGTAATAATCAAATGAACTGTTGTGACACTGTCCAATATAAAAGAACATTGGTGGCCTGCCTAACCCCCCTTATTTTGGGTAAGAAAGCAAAGAAGCTGCCAATATAATGCGGTAATTTTGCCTCAAAATCATTTGTGGCTACCTGCCTCAAAGAAGCATATAGCCACTAAATGTTATTGTCTGTGTAAGTAAGTCCATCTGTAACCCTTTTCAATTCCCATTTGTGTAGACCTAACCTTCTGATAGTTTTCACAGCCAATCAGAGTATGTTGTGATAGTTTTCGTAGCCAATCAGAGTGCGTTTGTAAGTGCAGTTTTTAAGTGCAGTAGCGTCACAGTTTTCATGCAACATACGTTTAATTAGGAAAGAATTTAGAACTATAGAAGGGCCGCAGCCAGGATGAAACACAGTAAAAATTTTAAAAAACTATCTCTGGCTGAAATGATTAAAAATTACGAGCTTTCGACTGCCCGAACTGCAGTCTTCGACGGGTAAAAATGAATGAATAAAAAGCGCGAATTGCGAAATTATAAAAATGTCTTAATAATTATGAATGTTTGTTAAAAAGAATGTTGTATTGTACAGGTAACGGGCAAGAATTGTTATTAGCGTTAGGAGTTACTCTGGTATGCCACGCTTCTAGTGTTCTTCTGGTTCTGAAAGAGTTTTTTTGTCAATAATTAATGCGTTCTCAAAATCAATGGCGTGGTTGTTGGACCAAGCGTGATTAGCAATTTTTGAACCTTTGGCCGCAGTTTTGGTGTTTCTCAAATGTTCTTTTTTTCGGGTATTAAAAGCTCTGCCGGTTTCCCCAATGTAACACCAAGAACAATTTGTACAGGGAATTTTCTACACGACGTTGGTCTGCGATTCCATCGAAGGTCGGAATTTCGGAGCTGGGAACTGTTGTTGTAGAGTGGTAAATGGCTTGTTTACAACTGTGACATCGTGTTTTTTTAGGACACGTGTCAAAGGTTCAGTTACTCCTTTGATGTAAGGAAGAGAAGCAAAAGACTTGCGTGACTCGGTTGGTTCAACCATCTCGAAAAACATTCCAACAAGTTCCTCTGGGGATACATTTGTTGTTGAGGATCGAGTTTTTTTAGCCTGTATGTTTTTGATAAACTTAGATGGATAACCATTGGACTCCAGAGCTGCATGAACATAATTAAGTTCCCGCTTTTTTCCTTCGGAGGAATTGGGTAAATTAAGAGCTCTGTGCAGAAGAGTTGACGCTGTGCTGGCCTTGTGTAGATTGTCGTGATGGGAATTAAAATCTAAGTATCTGTCAGTATGGGTGGGCTTTCTGTAAACATCAACGACGATGACTCCATTTCTACGGGAGACCAGAGTATCGAGGAAGGAGATTTTTCCGTTACATTCGGTCTCGATAGTAAACGAGATGTTTTTGTCAATTGAGTTCAATGTGTCATGGAAGGCCGAGACATCATCTTTTCCAATGATGCAGAAGCTATCATCAACGTACCTTTTCCAAATTTTTGGGGAGGAGTTACGATTTTGAAGCGGAGAAAGGATATCTGTTAGAAATTTAGACGTGTTGTAGAGTGCTGAGCCAATACAGGTGACAATGGGCCTCAGAGGGTTCCCTTCTTTATGGTGCTTAACAGAACCGCGAAACGCTGGTGGTGTGCCATCAATTGAGTGAAGTTTGCGGTATGTTGGTTCATCTACTCTGTTGCCAACTCGTTGCAGTTTTCCAAAGAATTATCTGACATCAAGATTGATGATAATGAAGTTTTGGTCTCTTTCGATGTTGTATCACTGTTCACCGCAATCCCTGTAGATAAAGCGTGTGAGTACATAAAGAAAAAACTTGAACAAGATGCCACTCTTTCTTCAAGGACAAATTTGGACATTGATGACATCATCGCACTTCTTCAATTCACCCTGTCCAACAACTATTTTGTGTTCAATGACATAATTTACAAACAAGTTCATGGCTGTGCGATGGGCAGCCCTGTTAGCCCAGTTGTGGCCAATCTTTGCATGGAGGAGATCGAAGAGTCTGCAATCAGTAATTCATCCGTTCCCCCAAAAATTTGGAAAAGGTACGTTGATGATAGCTTCTGCATCATTGGAAAAGATGATGTCTCGGCCTTCCATGACACATTGAACTCAATTGACAAAAACATCTCGTTTACTATCGAGACCGAATGTAACGGAAAAATCTCCTTCCTCGATACTCTGGTCTCCCGTAGAAATGGAGTCATCGTCGTTGTTGTTTACAGAAAGCCCACCCATACTGACAGATACTTAGATTTTAAAGTGCCTATGAAGTAAAAAATAATTGCTGCTTATTTGAAAGGCTTTTCAAAGTAAAGAAGAATGGCGTTTTCCTTTTGGGAATATCTTCTTTATTTTTAGAGATATTTACGTTTTTGTATTATGCAAATGAGGAAAGTGATGACGTCATAGATGGTTCCACTAAAACAGTACAACACTCAATCAAGAATATCTCCAGAAATATTGGAGCAGTGTTCTTCAAACTTGGCACCAGAAACGTACATCACAGAAGAACAAGAACGACACCTACTATGTTGTTGCCATGGCAACACTCTCGGCTCCAGTCTCTTTATGTGAAAAACCAAATATCCCCGATTGCAATCTTTTAAAGTGGGACAGATGGTCTAGCTCGGCACACAAATGGTTCCCATATTGCCTTAACTATCGCCACTACGTTGTTGTGAGTGGATGATCCTTGCTTAAGATAAAATCTGGAAATTTTAGTCTCAATTAAAACAGAACCAGCGGCATAACTGTTGTCATGGCAACAGCACGACAGGTGCCATTTGGCTTCTTTATGTGATGTACAGTCCTGATGCCAAGTTTGAAGAACACCGCTTTAATATTTCCAGAGATATTCTATATTGAGTGTTGTACCGTATTAGTGAAACCACCTATGACGTCATCACTTTACTCACAAAAACGTAAATATCTCTAAAACGGAAAAAGATATTCTAAAAAGAAAAACGCCATTCCTCTATACTTTAAAAGGCCTTTCAAATAAGCAGCAATCATTTTTTACTTCATAGGCACTTTAATTCCCATCACGACAATCTACACAAGGCCAGCACAGCGTCAACTCTTCTGCACAGAGCTCTTAATTTACCCAATTCCTCCGAAGGAAAAAAGCGGGAACTTAATTATGTTCATGCAGCTCTGGAGTCCAATGGTTATCCATCTAAGTTTATCAAAAACATACAGGCTAAAAAAACTCGATCCTCAACAACAAATGTATCCCCAGAGGAACTTGTTGGAATTTTTTTCAAGATGGTTGAACCAACCGAGTCACGCAAGTCTTTTGCTTCTCTTCCTTACATCAAAGGAGTAACTGAACCTTTGACACGTGTCCTAAAAAAACACGATGTCCCAGTTGTAAACAAGCCATTTACCACTCTACAACAACAGTTCCCAGCTCCGAAATTCCGACCTTCGATGGAATCGCAGACCAACGTCGTGTAGAAAATTCCCTGTACAAATTGTTCTTGGTGTTACATTGGGGAAACCGGCAGAGCTTTTAATACCCGAAAAAAAGAACATTTGAGAAACACCAAAACTGCGGCCAAAGGTTCAAAAATTGCTAATCACGCTTGGTCCAACAACCACGCCATTGATTTTGAGAACGCATTAATTATTGACAAAAGCTCTTTCAGAACCAGAAGAACACTAGAAGCGTGGCATACCAGAGTAACACCTAACGCTGATAACAATTCTTGCCCGTTACCTACACAATACAACATTCTTTTTAACAAACATTCATAATTATTAATACATTTTTATAATTTCGCAATTCGCGCTTTTTATTCATTCATTTTTACCCGTCGAAGACTGTAGCTCGGGCAGTCAAAAGCTCGTAATTTTTAATCATTTCAGCCAGAGATCGTTTTTTAAAATTTTTACTAGGAAAGAATTGTTGGCCAAATTAACTTAACTTAGCTATAAACAGTTAAAAAGGATTTGTCAAACACAACTCTATACACCACCACCCACCCACATAAGGAACTCTTTTGTGTAGATGTCAAGGGAAAACAACTTGTTTTCACTCTAAGTAAGAATTGGTTATTACTCTAACGTGTGGATGCAAGAGAAAAAAAGCTCAGTGGTACTCTGAGAGGCATTTCCTTGGGTTCTTCATTAGAACATTGTTTTTGTTTATTATGGCAGAACTCAAAAATGATATTGTGTGTAAAATGCTTTACAGTGACCTTGTAACTGAGTAGTTTTATGGATGATATTTTAACAAAATACCTAGTCAATCCCACATGTTTTACAGTCAACAAATTTGAACATGGCATGGTCATTTTTTCCTGGACATTTCTCTAAAAATAACAACCATTGATGTTTGTAGGAAGCACACAAACACTGGACTGCAGGGTGTCTTAATTTCTAGTCATAAACATTGGTCTTGCAAAATTGCTTCAGTTAGAGCCCTGTTTCTTCTCATATAATACACTGTATGTCAAACAGACTCTCTCATTCAGAAACAAAGAACAATGACTAAAATGTTCCTGTTAGGGAAATGACTTTCCTAAATCTGTGGCTTCTAATCTTGGAAGGTGTTTCAGACACAGTGGCTCTGGCTCTGAACCTAGAACTTGTAATCCCAATATCAACAACGAGACTGAGTTTTGGGCAGCCTCGTTCCCAGGGTCTCTCATTTAACCGCCCTCTGAGGCCTCAGAGGGCGGTTAGATAAGAGACCCTGGGAACCAGGTTGAGTTTTGGAATTTTAAATTCTAATTAACAATTAGACTACGAGCCCGAGTTTTCCACGAGCAGATAGTCAACGAGGCGCAGCCGAGTTGACTATCGCTCGTAGAAAATGAGGGCGAGTAGTCTAATTGTTTTAGTATAAATTTACCGTAGTCTCATTGCATAAAACGAAAAAAATTCAAGTACCGCGTTGAAAAGAACTGTTTTATTATGTTACATCAGGTTCAAACGTGATGCGTGATGTGCACTGATGCATAACTGTTGACTATCAGCAGATAGTCAACGGTAATCAAGCCAATCAAATTCACGGATTCACAATAGACTACGGTAAATTTATACTAATGTGGGATTTGGGACTGGCAATAGTTTTCTAACATAATGGTATAATTTTTAAAGCAGATTGGAGCTCCACTGGGGGCTGATCCAGCAATCCCCATTAATGTACCAGGCCAAAAAGGACATCACTCTACGTATCTCAGGCAGGAAATAAGTGATATGTGAACAGTTTCATTGAAGTGCCTTAATTGAAACCAGAACCAGTACATTTATTATAAAGAACACAGCAAGGAAAGGACAGGATGCAAAACAGAGCACAGTGATGCAAAACCAAAATACAAGTTATTTTGAAAGCCATTGGGTTTACAGAGAAGTCCATTTGCATCATATTAATCACAACCTGGTTTACTTAATGGTTAGATAGAGAAATATTTCTATTTATAATTTGAATTAAATTATTTATAGTTTTACTTCTCAATAATGATAATGTATTCCGAAGCTTCCGAGTTTTGGTGCTTTGAGCCTAGAGCAGCAGCCTGAAAACAGTCCCTGTAAGTTGACAACGAACAGGCCCTTTCATAGAAAGTGTCAGTTTCCCACAATATTGTGATGTCTATTAATGAAGTTCTATATTTTAAATAGCCTGGCCAAACCACACCTGGAGGCATTAGATGATTTGATTGATGAGGAGGGAGGGTAGTTAGAGGAAGATGATGATGATGAAGAAGAAGGACAAAAGAATCAAGAAGAACAAGACAATATTATGACCTCTACAGAAAGTTAATAGAGGATGAGCTTAGTGACAGTGATGCAGAATAATAAGTATTTATTTTGAAGATTTTTAAAGTGCTGCTATGATGAAAAAATTCACTTCTCTTTTTCTTTCAGATTAGAATTTTTAACCAAAGGCTGTGTTCTTTGAGTGCAAGTATAAGGATTTCACAGTCCGCCATTATATTGTTCACGTCCAGAATTGACCAATTGGACTTCAGAGGGTTGGACCAGGGATTAGATGACGTCAAAGACTCGCTAGCTTAAAGTGCCACTATGACGAAAATCGCATCTTCTCTATCAAAGCCATTTTAAAGTATAAACAAGTAGCATGCATGAGAAGAAAAATGCCGTTTACTATTTTCAAATATCTCTTTTCGTTCCAGAGATATTCAAGTTTTTAAAATATGCAAATTAGCTTAGTGATGACGTCATACACTCGACCAAATTTTGATCAAATATGATGAAAAAGGATATCTCAGCCAATTTGTATCAGAAATATTTGATTCTTTGCAGCAAGATTCTACTAAATGTGTTCCACAATTTGAGCTTAACAGTTTTGTTACCATGGCAACATACTGGGTTCCAGACCTCCCCAATATTAAAGGCATTTCTGACCACCTCTGGCATCCCATTTTCATACTTGCAAATGGTGCCTCGTATACATGATCCAACAAGCATATAAATATGTTAGCTTGGGTTTGTGGTCTTGTTTAACGTTTTTCGGGCTGAAAATCACTTACATATTGAAATCGAGTGGGTGGGGACTGGAAAAGAGTGAGTTACCATGGCAACAAAATGTTTTACAGTCATAGATGTGTTTCCTGTAGAACTATTAGCCTGCCAAGTTTCAATGCTCTGCACTGCAAATTAGCCAAGATAGCTCTATTTATATACATGATGTAAAATTGGGTTGAGTAAATGACATCATCAGTCATGTAATTTGCATATTTTACACATTTTTCAAACTTGAATATCTCCGGAACTAACGCAGATATTTGCAAACGGTAAACGGCGTTTTCATTCTTTTATAAAATTCTTTGTGGTCCACCTAAAAAATCAACAAGTAAAAATTTGATCATAGTGGCACTTTAAAGTTGAAGAGTGGTTGTATTGATCTCTCGAAGTATAGCCTGCGAACAGGCTTCCAGCGAGGTCGGAAAAAAAAATTCAGCGAGTGAGTGGGACGCGGGGGAGCCTGTAGACATTGTTTTCAATGTACCGTTCCGCCCCTTGGTGATTAACCTGTTACATATCTGTCAAGGAGGTAATTAAACATGTCAAAATTGATGGGTTTCCCCGCGCTAATGAATCGACTTTTTATAAACAATCTACCTTAAAATTTGCCGCACAGCACGATCTAACGGCTCTAGTTTTCTCCTTATAACACAATACGAAATGCCTTTCATGAACAAGAGTGAAGCGACAAAAAGGTCGAAAGACCGAAAAATAAACGGCAAATCTACAAATGGCACGAACCGTAGGAGTCGTGTTTGGCCTGTCTATTTTATTTACCACTGTTTACCATCATAGACGCGGCAGCAATTGAAAAATTAGGCTCTTCCCGAAACCAGTCGGTAGAATTCCGAAAACATCGCGCTTCTACGCCACAGTTTCCAGGCATAGCTTCTACTCACGTTTCAAACAAGAGATGTGACGAAAATGTTGCAAAGAATTGCTCAAAGCTGCTTCAAATTCGTCGTCAGTGAACTGTGCAGTGCACACGGAAGCCGTTGTTGACGGTCTCGGCAAGAATTATGCTAATTTACAAGCAGTTGTCAAGATCTGTCAATTACTTATCTCAGAGCTGTCAACAGTCATCGATTCAACCAATCAGATCTTGATACCAGGAGCTGGTATCATGGAACGGCGGCATCAATGGAATGTCTACAGGCTCCCCTGCGTACTCCCTCCTCACCAGGCCGCTCTAGGCTCGTCCCGCTCGCCCTAGACTACACTGGCTATCTCGCCCTAAACCCAACCGAACCGGGAGCCTGTTCGCAGGCTACTCGAAGTATAGCAGAAGCGAAGGGCTGGAAACTGTTTAGTGCCGGTTGCCTCAACGCATTTTTTCACTGTTACAAGTTCGTTAAACAAGCTGGCAACTTGAGAACATATCAGCTTAGCGCTCTTGCTAACGCAATTCAGCGCGCGCACAAGTATTGCATAAAAACAAACATGGCAACAATACAGCAATCATTTTATTTGCTCAATGTCCGTGCTATCTTTACTAATTTTCTTCACAAATGAACACAATGTATTGATGGTTTTACTCTTTGATTAGAAAGGCAAGTTAGAAAAGGTAACGATGCAAAGAAGCCAGCAATTCTCAAAGAACCCGACAAAGAACCCAGTTAAATGCAACGCATGCGTAATAAGTCGAAAAAATTGCGATTGAGTGAAAAATTGACTTCTCGTAGATACGCCTATTTCTCGAGAACCACTCATTAGAATTTCACGAAATTTGGCACGAAAATACTTTAGGAGAAAAGTAACTGGAGGATTGAAAAAAACTGAACTTTAACAAAGGAAATTCAAGATATGCCAGTGAACGTTCAACGAGGGATAATTAACGATCTGTTTGTTAAATCATTATTATAAAAATAATGCTAACTAATTGTGACTATCGTTACAAGCTAGTTGCATGCAAATCAGTATAAAGAAAATCTAATACACCTGATTGCAATAACGTTGTCACAGAAAAAAAGCAAAAAGCAAAAAGCCAAATAGGAATTAATTAGGGAAATTTAAATTTTCATTGTTCTTAGATACTGTACATGAATGAAAAATAGAATATTTTATTCCTGCCCTTCATTTACATTATATTTTTCATTTATCTACAGTATCTGAGAACAATGTAAATTTAAATTTACCTAATTGATTCCTATTTGCATGGCTTTTCGCTTTTTACTATGACAATGTTATAGCAATTAGGTGTAAACAAAATCGATTTTAAAGACCTGTTTATATTTAATCATGTTGCCATGGCAACGGCACATACGTCAGCTTAATTATCAAAAAGTTGAAGTTTGTGTTGTTAACTTGCTTGCTGCCAGTTTTGGCGACCATAGGATTGAGGGTTTTAGAGGAAAAGGTAAATGAAACAGAGGTATCAAAAACTGTATTCAGCCGCCTTAACTTAAGGTCACTGCGATTAAGGACGTTCGCGCGAAAATTTTCCAGTCGATAGAATTTTTTTAAATTTTTACTGCTGGCAGATGGTGAGTTACTTGTGCCAGAAATGCAAAAAAAATTGGGGGTCACCGTCTTCGTTTCAGAGATAAAGCGTGTGGTAAACTATACTGATTTCGAAAAATTGCCCCATATAATTGAGCACGGTCCACCGGGGTTTATAGTTAAAAATATCGAAGGTGAGTCAACAGAGGCAAACGATCTTAGTCGTATTTTGTAGAAGTGGGTCTGTTGCGTAAATAATTCGAAATTTTACTAACGTTTTCACAAAATTTAACCCTTCAAGAACCATTTGAAACCGCCGCAAAGGTGCACGAAGAGCTAATAAGAACGGAATTCGATGGTGCATTTTGCCAAATATTCAAACTTCTAGTCGATAGATTTTTTTCATTTTTTCTCTAAACGTAGAAAATCAGTAGAGAAAATGATCCATCGAAAAAAAAATTGGGGTCACCGTACGTCCAAGATCGTTAAATCCAGGTAAAGCTCTAGCAATGGCCATCTGCCCTATCATTTGCTTATTTTATGACTCAGCGCGCGCGCTCATGCATGACGTGGCATGTGAATTTGCGTGCGCAGTAAGGATGCGCAGAAACAATTGGCGCGAACGTCCTTAAAACATACAAATCGGCCTAGTTTAGCTTTAGACAACTGTATTACTACCTCTATTCCTCTATTCATTTTATAGCCCTTAGCTGTCTTGTTTGCTCCATTTTATAAGACGATCTCCACCAATTAGAGGTAGTGCAGGAATCGTCAAACTGCTGCAAACCAATCAGTGAGGCGATAATTAGCCTTTTCCAGGCGTTCAGTTATAGTGTTTTCCTCGAAGATGTTAATAAAACTAATGAAAGCGTTGACAATGCAGATTTTTTGGGAATCGAACCCACCATTTAAGTGCATAGTTCGCGGCACAACATTCATATGTACCCTTACTTTCTCTTCGCCGCGATTAACCGCCTTACATCGTTCCCGACTTTTTCTGTCCGACCTCGTAGCTCAGTCGGCAGAGTAACGTTCAGTTTACATGACTCATGAAACCTTATGGTTTTGGATACGCTCCACTTTCGACAGCACCGAGTTGAAAAAGATGTGGTTATTTTAGGATTGCCGGAAACAGCGGGAGTGCACTTCCTTTTACGTCCACATGATACCATACTTTTTTGGTGATCACGCAATTTAGAAACGGCGGTCCACAGGGAAATACGTCGATAGAAGTGCCTTTTACGGGTATATTTGAGAGAGATGGTATTTCTGGATGGATAAATCAAA
>JAHPZR010054931.1:2500-10000 GCA_019787425.1 Platygyra sinensis | reverse complement strand
TAGCGGAAGTGACGTAACAAATTGGTTGGATTTGCGCAACCGCTGACCAAGTAGTCAGCTTGCCACGAATAGCAATCATGACAAGCCTAATTACTGCACTTTCAAAAGCACCTGGACACCGCCTCAACATAGGGACACAGCATTGGACGCTTTTATCAGTGCAGTAGAGCGTGACATTCTCAACCTTACCCCCAAACCAGTACGTGACAACCTTACAACACGCGAACGTCACGCCCTTAAACAACTACGCCGACGCACCGACATAATCATCAAAGCAGCAGACAAAGGATCCGGTACAGTTATCATGGACCGCGACTGGTACGTTAACGAATGCTTACGACAACTTAACGATACTAAGTTCTACAGACGACTTGACACTGACATGACCAGTGACATCCAAACACGTGTAGAAATTTACATTAAACGACTGCACAAGGATGGTTTCATTGACTACAAAACTAAACAATTTCTCATTCAGGCTGATCCCAAACCAGGAAGGTTCTACATTCTACCTAAAATACACAAACATGGTAACCCCGGACGCCCCATTGTTTCAAGCAACGGTCACCCCACCGAACGCATCTCTCAGTTCGTTGACTATTATCTCAAACCTCTGGTCCACAAAACAACATCTTTCATCAAAGACACTACACATTTCCTCAACAAGCTTGACCAACTTGGACACTTACCTAGTAACGCTATCGTTGTCACGCTAGACGTTTCATCACTTTATACCAACATTCCACACAACGAGGGCATTGATGCTTGTCGACATTATCTCAATACCCGTGACCAGTCTACCTCCACCGTACGCACTGAGACTCTCTGCGACCTCATCAGGATGATCCTTACCATGAACAGTTTTGAATTCAACAACACCTCCTACATTCAAACACATGGCACAGCCATGGGAACACGCATGGCTCCATCATACGCTAACCTATTCCTCGCTAAATTCGAGACAGACGCACTCACACATGCGCCGTACCAGCCACACACCTGGTGGCGCTTCATAGACGACATTTTCATGATCTGGACTCACACAGAAGACGAACTACGCACTTTTATAACTTACCTCAACAACATTCATCCCACTATCAAATTCACTTCATCCCATTCAGCAACATCTACTTCTTTTCTCGACGTCAAGGTCTCACTTAGCCAGGTTGGTGAAGTTGAGACCGATCTCTATACTAAACCTACAGACAAACACCAATACTTTCTACAATCATCGTGTCACCCTCTACATACGAAACGAGCCATTCCATTCAGCCTCGCTCTCCGATTACGACGCATATGCTCTTCAGACGAAAGCTTCACATTACGCGCCAATGAGCTCATCCAATACCTTAACGATCGTGGATACAACCTCTCTTTTCTCACTGAAAAGAGAAATCCAACGAGTTCACGCAATCACACGCAATGAAACACTCAAACCCAGTCAGACTACCACTAACCAACCCAGACGCGTTCCGCTTGTTATCACATACAATCCTGCCCTTCGTTCCATATCTAATATCATACAAAGACACTTTAAAATCCTTTCGTCTTCCCCACGATGCAGCAGCGTCTTTCAAACCACACCTCTTGTTGCTTTCCGACGAACCGACAACCTTAGTGACATTCTAGTTAGATCCAAATTACGTACTGATAAACAAACTAACGTCACCAAGGGATCCTTTCGATGCGGCAAAAATTGCATCACCTGCCGCTATATCACCGACGGCCGTACAAATTATACATTTTCTGCCACTGGGGAAATGAGAACCATTCATGATCATATTGACTGCAACTCTAAAAATCTCATTTACATGATACATTGTCTACGTTGCCACAAACAGTACATAGGTGAAACGAAAAGACGACTTAAAGACCGCTTTAATGAACACCGACGACCAGTAGACAGACCCACCCCTTCCTCCAGACCCACTGCAGTTTCAGACCATTTTCTTTCCGACAATCATTCACCTAACGACATAGAGCTGATACCACTAGAACTTATACATTCATGTCGTGACGCGTTACGCAAAGCCAGGGAAGCGTACCTTATCGAAAGGGGTCAAACTCTTGAACCCAAAGGTATAAACAAACGAGAAGAAATTTAATCTTACGTTTAACTCACTTGTACCTTATGTAGTATATTCCATTGTGTTATCTTGTCATTCATTAGTTTGTTCAACGGTTCTATTTCTATTTTTGTTATCTTGTCATTTGTTAGTCACTTTAACGGTCAGCTTTTTACTGTAATACTATATAGGCTTTTCCCGTTGTTGTTTAAATTGTAACGTCTTTTCTCAGTTGTAAACAGTCCCTGAAGAAGTCAGGCCGTGCCTGACGAAATATTGGAAAATACAAAACAGTTAACCCCAACCGTACGGTCAGCCTTTCTGTGTTCACTTTCTGGATGATTGCAAAACGCCGCAAGAGAATTTGTGTAATAAATGTAGGCATTCAGTGAATAAAATGAGACCAAAACATATCTGTAGATTTATATTTAAATATTTATTTTTTCTCCGAAAATGAGCCCGCGTACCTACCCTTCCCTCCATCTCGTGTTACGTGCCCAAGAGGGCAGCCATATTTTACGAATTTTGTCCACGCCAGATGGGATGTATACTGTACTAGTTGATACATGGAGTGAATTTGGTTAAAAATGTTGAAAAATTTTATAATTTCAGGGCAGCAGTTAATGTTACATCTACTGGATTATTCCTGGCTACCCATAATAGTTATTTAAGAAAAAAAAGTAATAAGTAATTATTATAAACAATAATACAGTCAAATGAATAATGACAATGACAACCCAATAACTTTAAATGATAAATACTTTGAGTTCAGGGTGGATTGTCTTGGCAAATTGACTCCATCAGACTTCAACGCTTTCCTTCGAAAACCAAGCTAACACACTTTCAACTTCATTTAGCCAGCAGATAACTGATGTACAATTTGTAGCTCACCACCTTTAATTTCATCTAGACCGGTATTTTTTGTAATATGGTACATGTTTAAAACAGTTACACAAGCTTTCTCAAGGTTTACTGATAAATGTTGCACTAATCACTTACATTTTTTGAATAAAATATCATTCATAAACTGTAACAAGCAAACAGTGAATGAGGCTTTCACTTCATTTAGATGATGCTATATTGTCCTTATCTATTGTACAGCAAATGATTCATTTACCCAATCAGTCAATTGTAAGCCTGCTGATAGCTAAGATACATGTCAGGAAGAAGCTTGATGCTTATTGATGCACCACCAACATTGTTAAACGCTATAATACACAAGAAACACTTAAGTCATTTCATGGCTAAGAGCATGAATGAGTTGGCTCATAAGAGCCCTTTGATTTCTTGTTGTAAGAGAAGTTGTACTGGGCTGGCTTTTGCTGCTTCCATTTGGAGGTGTTCGGGTAGCCCCTGCACAAAAAAGGCTTATCACGATCATTACGCTGGCGTTTCATGTTTTGGTTGGAAGTGCCTTGGCTAGATTTAGTAGCCGTGTGTCCAAGGCGGTTCGAAGCACGAATTGCATTCAGTTGTGCTTGAAGATCACCTCCAAACAATAAAGAGGTCACCGCATTCTGCGATGAACAAAGAGTGCCATATTCTCTATTCAGTGTTGTTGATACTTCACGCTTCGAAGCGAAATGTCATAATTAGCATGCACCAGTAGGGCCAATGGCATCAATTTGTAAGCGCAGTAGGCCGTTCATGTCCTCGTTGGACATTTCCTATGGCGTGTTCACAACACTGAATAGAGAATATGGCACTCTTTGTTCATCGCAGAATGCGGTGACCTCTTTATTGTTTGGAGGTGATCTTCAAGCACAACTGAATGCAATTCGTGCTTCGAACCGCCTTGGACACACGGCTACTAAATCTAGCCAAGGCACTTCCAACCAAAACATGAAACGCCAGCGTAATGATCGTGATAAGCCTTTTTTGTGCAGGGGCTACCCGAACACCTCCAAATGGAAGCAGCAAAAGCCAGCCCAGTACAACTTCTCTTACAACAAGAAATCAAAAGGGCTCTTATGAGCCAACTCATTCATGCTCTTAGCCATGAAATGACTTAAGTGTTTCTTGTGTATTATAGCGTTTAACAATGTTGGTGGTGCATCAATAAGCATCAAGCTTCTTCCTGACATGTATCTTAGCTATCAGCAGGCTTACAATTGACTGATTGGGTAAATGAATCATTTGCTGTACAATAGATAAGGACAATATAGCATCATCTAAATGAAGTGAAAGCCTCATTCACTGTTTGCTTGTTACAGTTTATGAATGATATTTTATTCAAAAAATGTAAGTGATTAGTGCAACATTTATCAGTAAACCTTGAGAAAGCTTGTGTAACTGTTTTAAACATGTACCATATTACAAAAAATACCGGTCTAGATGAAATTAAAGGTGGTGAGCTACAAATTGTACATCAGTTATCTGCTGGCTAAATGAAGTTGAAAGTGTGTTAGCTTGGTTTTCGAAGGAAAGCGTTGAAGTCTGATGGAGTCAATTTGCCAAGACAATCCACCCTGAACTCAAAGTATTTATCATTTAAAGTTATTGGGTTGTCATTGTCATTATTCATTTGACTGTATTATTGTTTATAATAATTACTTATTACTTTTTTTTCTTAAATAACTATTATGGGTAGCCAGGAATAATCCAGTAGATGTAACATTAACTGCTGCCCCTGAAATTATAAAATTTTTCAACATTTTTAACCAAATTCACTCCATGTATCAACTAGTACAGTATACATCCCATCTGGCGTGGACAAAATTCGTAAAATATGGCTGCCCTCTTGGGCACGTAACACGAGATGGAGGGAAGGGTAGGTACGCGGGCTCATTTTCGGAGAAAAAATAAATATTTAAATATAAATCTACAGATATGTTTTGGTCTCATTTTATTCACTGAATGCCTACATTTATTACACAAATTCTCTTGCGGCGTTTTGCAATCATCCAGAAAGTGAACACAGAAAGGCTGACCGTACGGTTGGGGTTAACTGTTTTGTATTTTCCAATATTTCGTCAGGCACGGCCTGACTTCTTCAGGGACTGTTTACAACTGAGAAAAGACGTTACAATTTAAACAACAACGGGAAAAGCCTATATAGTATTACAGTAAAAAGCTGACCGTTAAAGTGACTAACAAATGACAAGATAACAAAAATAGAAATAGAACCGTTGAACAAACTAATGAATGACAAGATAACACAATGGAATATACTACATAAGGTACAAGTGAGTTAAACGTAAGATTAAATTTCTTCTCGTTTGTTTATACCTTTGGGTTCAAGAGTTTGACCCCTTTCGATAAGGTACGCTTCCCTGGCTTTGCGTAACGCGTCACGACATGAATGTATAAGTTCTAGTGGTATCAGCTCTATGTCGTTAGGTGAATGATTGTCGGAAAGAAAATGGTCTGAAACTGCAGTGGGTCTGGAGGAAGGGGTGGGTCTGTCTACTGGTCGTCGGTGTTCATTAAAGCGGTCTTTAAGTCGTCTTTTCGTTTCACCTATGTACTGTTTGTGGCAACGTAGACAATGTATCATGTAAATGAGATTTTTAGAGTTGCAGTCAATATGATCATGAATGGTTCTCATTTCCCCAGTGGCAGAAAATGTATAATTTGTACGGCCGTCGGTGATATAGCGGCAGGTGATGCAATTTTTGCCGCATCGAAAGGATCCCTTGGTGACGTTAGTTTGTTTATCAGTACGTAATTTGGATCTAACTAGAATGTCACTAAGGTTGTCGGTTCGTCGGAAAGCAACAAGAGGTGTGGTTTGAAAGACGCTGCTGCATCGTGGGGAAGACGAAAGGATTTTAAAGTGTCTTTGTATGATATTAGATATGGAACGAAGGGCAGGATTGTATGTGATAACAAGCGGAACGCGTCTGGGTTGGTTAGTGGTAGTCTGACTGGGTTTGAGTGTTTCATTGCGTGTGATTGCGTGAACTCGTTGGATTTCTCTTTTCAGTGAGAAAAGAGAGGTTGTATCCACGATCGTTAAGGTATTGGATGAGCTCATTGGCGCGTAATGTGAAGCTTTCGTCTGAAGAGCATATGCGTCGTAATCGGAGAGCGAGGCTGAATGGAATGGCTCGTTTCGTATGTAGAGGGTGACACGATGATTGTAGAAAGTATTGGTGTTTGTCTGTAGGTTTAGTATAGAGATCGGTCTCAACTTCACCAACCTGGCTAAGTGAGACCTTGACGTCGAGAAAAGAAGTAGATGTTGCTGAATGGGATGAAGTGAATTTGATAGTGGGATGAATGTTGTTGAGGTAAGTTATAAAAGTGCGTAGTTCGTCTTCTGTGTGAGTCCAGATCATGAAAATGTCGTCTATGAAGCGCCACCAGGTGTGTGGCTGGTACGGCGCATGTGTGAGTGCGTCTGTCTCGAATTTAGCGAGGAATAGGTTAGCGTATGATGGAGCCATGCGTGTTCCCATGGCTGTGCCATGTGTTTGAATGTAGGAGGTGTTGTTGAATTCAAAACTGTTCATGGTAAGGATCATCCTGATGAGGTCGCAGAGAGTCTCAGTGCGTACGGTGGAGGTAGACTGGTCACGGGTATTGAGATAATGTCGACAAGCATCAATGCCCTCGTTGTGTGGAATGTTGGTATAAAGTGATGAAACGTCTAGCGTGACAACGATAGCGTTACTAGGTAAGTGTCCAAGTTGGTCAAGCTTGTTGAGGAAATGTGTAGTGTCTTTGATGAAAGATGTTGTTTTGTGGACCAGAGGTTTGAGATAATAGTCAACGAACTGAGAGATGCGTTCGGTGGGGTGACCGTTGCTTGAAACAATGGGGCGTCCGGGGTTACCATGTTTGTGTATTTTAGGTAGAATGTAGAACCTTCCTGGTTTGGGATCAGCCTGAATGAGAAATTGTTTAGTTTTGTAGTCAATGAAACCATCCTTGTGCAGTCGTTTAATGTAAATTTCTACACGTGTTTGGATGTCACTGGTCATGTCAGTGTCAAGTCGTCTGTAGAACTTAGTATCGTTAAGTTGTCGTAAGCATTCGTTAACGTACCAGTCGCGGTCCATGATAACTGTACCGGATCCTTTGTCTGCTGCTTTGATGATTATGTCGGTGCGTCGGCGTAGTTGTTTAAGGGCGTGACGTTCGCGTGTTGTAAGGTTGTCACGTACTGGTTTGGGGGTAAGGTTGAGAATGTCACGCTCTACTGCACTGATAAAAGCGTCCAATGCTGTGTCCCTATGTTGAGGCGGTGTCCAGGTGCTTTTGAAAGTGCAGTAATTAGGCTTGTCATGATTGCTATTCGTGGCAAGCTGACTACTTGGTCAGCGGTTGCGCAAATCCAACCAATTTGTTACGTCACTTCCGCTATTTTTGCTAACGACGTCACATCCGTCTACGCAGATTTCTGCTAACGCCGTTTTCCCCTCTCTGCCAAAACTCATCCATTGCTTCGCAATGAATGAGTTAAAAAACCGCCTTAGGCGACAGAGAGGAA
>JAHPZR010054930.1:0-14431 GCA_019787425.1 Platygyra sinensis | reverse complement strand
TTCACAATTTTAAAGCGTGCTTCGTTTGGAAACCAGAGTATTTTGAATTTCCGGATTATGGAGGTGCGTGACACAAAGCTACGATCGAGTTTGTTGAAAAATATATACTTCATCTCATGGTTTTGAGCCCTTTTAGAAGTTAGAGCATTGGGAAAAGTGCTTATAAAAGTACTGATAATCAGTCGCCTAGATAGCCAAAGTAAGTTTCAGATGTTTACGCTATTTTTTAGCCTGCGAACGCAGACGTATTTCCGGCTGTCGGTTGTCTCCGCCGGAACCAGTGACAGCCGGAAATACGTCTGCGTTCGCAGGCTAGCTATTTTCCGGCCGCCATATTGGTGTACCATGGAGGTACACCAATATGGCGTTTTCATACTGGGCTCTGTAAATTTCTGCGAAACATTTCGACGAATAACTGAAGTTTGGGGAAACGCACAGGCCTAAAACTTGGACAAATGTCTTATTTCTTTATCTTCTATAACATCACAATTAATAGCTTTTGCACTGGATAGTTTTTTTTTTATTGCGTGACAGTGAAAACGACCTATAACAATCATAATAGCCTAGAGCTCGTCCCAAAGAAATTCACTTATGTCCAGGATTAAACGCAAGTATTGATTAGTACTTCATATTTGGTAGAGATATTTGACATTTTCATATTACTTCACATTTGACAGAATTGTGCGTGTTTTGGTAACTTTTTACCAATGAGGACACTTTGGGATGCTTATCATACGGAATTTGAATCTCATTAGCGTTCAATCCTGGACATATCTGAAGAAATAAAAAAAATAAACTCTTTACATTTACGAAGACTTGTCCATCGCGCAGAATGCCTTGACATCATAAATTATTCATAATCGTCGAAGTGACAAATTTAAATACGAATGCGCGTTCAATAGGCCAGAATAAGAGAAGAAAAGGCCCAAACTGGCTAAGTGGGGTTGACAAAAATCGCTTTTCTGATTTCCTGACGCTCTAAAATAGAATTCGGCATACGGTTTTTGGAAGAGTAATGATTAAACTACAATTTGAGCCTAAACCAAAGGAGATTTAGGAAGTATAAGGACTATCCCTTCGCAGTTGAAAAACAGTAAAATTGGACGATTTTTAGTATGAAGTTTGTTTTCAACAGCGCTTTATTGAAAATTAAAACCGCCTTGCAATATTCGGCATACGGCAAATTGAAGATGGATCTTTTCTTAAACAAAATCCGCTTTAAGTTTGGTAATTGATGCGCGAGAACCACTATCCCGTTCAGTTTGAAAACTGCCTGGTCAAGTCGCGTTTGAAAATGGCGCGTTCTAGGTAAGCGAGCCATTGTATTCAGCTCAGGACTGAATAACAATGGCTGTCAAAGCTAACAATACCCATTCAAGAAAACCATTTAGATGTAAATGAGTACCTATTTGCCGCGAACTTAAAACTGGTCTCCCAGCTGAGTCATTCGCTCATAACCCGCAATGGGAGGAAGGTAAAAACGCCAGTGATCGGGAGCTCTTTTCAGAGCTCTTCATAGCGAGATGATGAACTAGTGAAGTTTGTTCTAGTCCACAAGCCAAATTGTCATGTCTGAGTGGTTCCGGATTTTGTAACAAGAAGCGATTGGAAGTATTACATTCGTCTATCTCAAGTTCCCCTCAAGAGACTCGATCCTGACCTTTATAACATATTCTTCAACCCTAATTCAACAGGAATCCGAAAATTACCTTTGAACTTCAAGCGTAGCTAGGGTTTCGTAGGCGAAGTCGCATTTCTCATCGATCACCAAAGCTTCGTTTACTAACTCAACTGCTTTCTCCACGTCTTGTCGTGACTGCAGCATTAGCAAGCTGCAAAATGAAAAAAGAGATTAAAAACTCTTTTCTCCTTACAACATCAATAGATCGCGGAGCAGGTAGGTATGGAGAAAACAGAAATTCATCAACTAGATTATATAGATTGCTGACAAGAGTGATACCGACCCTTTATAAACTCTGTGGACAGGGTTTTGTGGCTCCAGCTTTATCGCAATGTCAAAATGCTCCTCCGCTTTAGAGAATTGCTGCATTTCCTGAACAACCTGTGATGAATTTGAAGACGTGAGATGAAACAACATAAGAGTGGCAAATTTGCGAAATACATGTAGTAGGTAGTCTCTCCCTCGCAGCCGTTTTTAGTCACGTCACGCAACGCTCCTCCCCACAAATGGAGGAGCGTTGCATGACGAGACTAAAAACGGCTGCGAGGAGACTATGCAGTAGCAGAGATGAAATAACTTTGGATAAAAACACACATTTTTGAGTTTGCAAAACACGTTTCGGATTTACCAACATCCATCTCCAGTTGCGAATAAAAATGAATCACAAGTCGGTATGAAAATATGAACACTAAACAACAACGTGAATGCGAGGCACTAGAAAATACAATGATAGAAAAACGATGCGTATTTTAACATCGCAAAACTTAAATTAGAGAGTTAAATTAACATCATTAACTCGATTGCTCATGGCCCCGCCCGTCTCCTGCATCTTTAGTATCACATGGTTAGCAGGGGAAGTCAAAGAACCCACACACTTGTCGAAAAGAGTAGGGCACGTAGTACCCGGTGTTGTGGTCTGGCCTCGTTTCACGGGTTGGTGCTTCATGTAGGGTTAACCTAATTGCACTTTTCCCCTAGGACAGAACTCTCCAAGGAAAATTTTTATGACTATGACTAACTTAACATTCGCATTAACCCTCGCGTGACACAAACCTGTGCATAGAGACTGTGTGCATCCGCTGACTCGGGATACTTCTCCACAGTTTTCTGGAGCATGTCCACAGCCCCATGGGCCAACATCGGAGACTGCTGTAGGGCAGCGGACTTGTAAATACAATACGCCAACTGAATCCTTGCGGGGATGAAGCTGTCGTTCAGAGAAATGCACTTCTCAAAGTCTTCTTTAGCTTCGTGAAGTTTCTCTGAGAGGAAATGGATCTACAAGTAACAGATGAAAACTCATGAAATATGAAGGTGTGATTTAAAACCTAAGATGTGGGTTCAAACTAAAGTTTGGTTGAAAGGCTCTTTTTGTCGTTCTTATTCTTGTCACAGACGTTTTGGTTTTTTCAAGACTTTCTTCGAGGCAAAGCCGCTGCGGTTAACACTTCTTCTTGCGATCTCAACGAACTCAAGACAAAATAGAGGGTCTTGAGGATACACTATAGGAGGGGATTGGGAACAAGTTATTGGTTGGGACTGTGGTAGTCACCTTCACCTGTCCCCTGGCGCCAAGATGGCGCATAGGGCCTCGGACTCTGGTAGTAGCAATGCTTAAATGGTTCTTAGAAAATCACGTCATCAAATTCATTAAAAATAACGACATGGAACACAACACAGACTTCCAACCATCAAAATGAGCATTAGAGGTCTGGTAGCATGCAGGAAACGATTAACAATCATTTGACGAGGTTGAGCAAAATATCACGATTTGTCAGTGGTGAGCAGATCAATAAGTTGTGGGGACCATTCGTAGGTCAAGTGCTGGGTTCTCGGTCAATGAAAAGGAAGGCAAAAATGCATCGAATGATAAGGTGATATAGTTATACGAAACTAGCTTCTGTTCTTAATTTTAGAGGTTAATCAAATCTATCACAACGGGAAAATATTTGGGGGACGAAGGTTATTTTCAGAGAGGTGTTTGGATTCGAAGTGTTAAGTAAAGTATACTACTTTTTTTAGGGGGGGGGGGAGGGTTCTTGGGGGAGGAGATTTTCTTGGTTTGGGGAGGGGGGCATTGCTAGCAGCAGCTTTAAAGCCCCGGCCAAACGATCGCAACATTTCAACGCAACAGTTCTTAACATCGTTGGTTGCGGCATGTTGTGCGCGTTGGGCCAACCTGTTGCGAAGGTGTTTTTTTTTGTTTGCCACCTTGATATGTTGGGTCAAAATTTGAAAATGGTCCAATTTTTATGCAGCATTTGTGGATGTTGCATGATGCTGTAGTCGTTTGGCCAGGTTCATGCAACAATGTTGCAACCAGGCATTCGCACTAGTTCGATCATGTTTTCAATACACAACATGTCGCAACACGTCACAACAGAGTGGTCAAACACAATGTTGCAATCTGTTACCTCCAAATGTTGCGATCGTTTGGCCGGGGCTTTAGGTATGCTTAAACTCTTCTTGAAGATACTGTATCTTTTTTAATCTCTGGACATTTAAAAGCTTACATACCTGACCTCTGTGATGATAAATATCGGAGTTATCAGGGTCGAGCGATACGGCCTTGTTAAAGTCTTGATAACATTCCATAACATTGCCAGCCTGAAGCTGCATGCTTCCACGTTTGATCAAACAGTTCACTTTCAGCTAAATTGAAAATAAAAATGCACCAGTATGCTAGTAGAATTCTACTATAGACAGGAACATGGCACACGATTTCTGTTTCTTGAAGACTAATGAAAGTTTAGCGCAACTGAAAACACTCGGCTGTGGCTTGTGATCCTATATAAAAAAAAATTCTCGTTCTCTCAAACTTTGAATGCATTCATGTTTTTATCACTCGGTAAAAAAGCCGGAGCCATTTCTTCCACTTCCCACTGTAAGGACACCTGAACTGTGAAACACCTGACATCTTCTGTACCCTTCGTTATGACTACAGAATGAGGACTCCTCACATTTAAAATGTTTTGATAAGAGAAATCATATGAAGACATAATTGATTACTGCAGTTATACACACAACTTAAGCAGTTGTGAAATCATAGCCTGAAAAACAAAAAAAATCAGACCGTTACCTATGGGAGGTCATGGGTTCAATTTATGTGTATAACTGAGAGGTGCATTCCTGTCTTCACATTTTTTTTGGCAGTTCAAATATATGGTCTTCATATATTCTCTTATAAGATAAAGCGTTTTTACAGTCTAAAATACCAAATACTTTTGTTTATATGATTGAAGAACCCTTACTCTAAATCCTCAACTTTTACTGTCACTATAAAAATGTACAAAAATTTTCAAGTGTTCATGGTTTGAGTGTCCTCACTACAAATTAAAAAGCACTGTAATAGAGAAACAGTCACAATACACCGGTACATATGCTGTAGCACTTGTTAATGGCAGCTTACCTTGGTTGATGCCTGCTCATCTTCAGCATTTATTACTAGCGTCAAGTCACGAACGGCTTCATCCACTTTTGATATCAAGGTGTATAGAGTCCCTCTTAATGCAAAAGCTTTTATGTAGAGTGGCCCAGGTCCTAAAACAAACACACAAGAACTTAACATCAAGCTTAGGAATTTGTTTCAAACATTTTATATGAACACAACAACCAGCTACTCTAACCCTGTCTCTTCTCCACTCAGGTTTTTTGCGGGTAGTGGATGTTTTCCTTGCTTTGAGCTTGGATTTTCCAGCTCGACTTCTGAGCAAGTCTAGCACAGACTGTGTGCAGATGTCTCCCATTTTCGTCCTAATCAAGGAAAGTATCATATCCTCATCATGAGTTTTGAAATCATTTTTTTGTTATGATTGGTGGAATGTACTGCTTAAGAGTGATGATGCAATTTGATTTAGCAATGCTTTGGACAACTGTAGAATCAGACTGAGGAAATAAGAGGAACTCATAAAAAGTGTTTGTGAGTAACAATAACAATACCAAGGATGCACATGAGAGCTTCCCCTATAATTCAGACACCTTGTTTAATATATATGATCAGATTTTGCAGCTTCTGTGGTCCATACCACGATTAGATTTATCAATAATATTAAATAAAAAAGCATCCATTTATTAATGGGGTCAATGGTAGTGCCATGCATACTGTAAACACTTCAATGATGCAGTGGGAGGAGCTTGTAGGAGATGTGCTTCACAAACCTTTTTCAATTTGCTGGGTGCACAAGTCCACTACGCTATCATATTTCTTTTCTTTCATTTGTTTAACAGCTTCAAGAAATGGTGAATCTTCGGGCAAATCCTCCTCCGAATGAATTTCTAATGTGTCATCTAAAACAAGACAGAATTAAAGCATGTAATATACCGGTATATTAGTCAGCTAAGAACACTGTCACAGGTGTCTTGCGGGTACAGTCACAAGAGGTAAGGTCTATAATGCTGTGGTTTAAGAAAAATTACAAGGAGCCCAAAAGTTCCTAACCAGGAAATCCTGGGTGCCCTGTACTTAATCCATATGAAAAAAAGTAAGTTTTCCCCATCATCCAAATGCAAACATTAGTCACCTGTGGCAACAAGGCACTTTAAGGACTAGAACACAGCACTGGTCTCACTTTAAAAGTTCTAATGAGATCTGATGGGAACACAATGTTCTCCCAATGCTGGTAAATCTGAGTAGTAATTCCTGAGCACTGGTTGTCTCTGTTTAGTTGGACAAATACAGCATTTTGTTGAAGTATGGGTAATGACATGAAAAAGCAAAAACAACTTAGGGCGCGTTCCTTGGGATCAATCCGGAATAAGAATAATTGGAATAATGCGAGTAAGTGTTTCTTTGGGAGCTATTCTCATTCCAGAATACCTGGATTTCTATTCCGGCTATTCTGCTCCCAGGAGCAGAATAGCCGGAATATATTCCGGAATATAATTATTTTTATTCCGGAATATCCCAAACGAACGCGCCCTTAGAGAATTCGATTCAAGGCCAGTGAGAAAGAAACACATTGTATTGCTCATAAACTCTAAACAAAACTTGATTCTGCTTTAGTTGCTGTCACAACAAAAGTCATGAACATTGCTCAGTTATGTTCAACTTTTCTCCACATCTCACAAATATCGCAAAAGTCATAGTGGCCTTTATCAGAAAAACGCTCTCTTCATGAAGCAAATCTGTTACATAAAATCCTTCTTAATGGCATAGTGAGCCTACAGTGATCACAATAAAGGAAAATTAACAACTGCATTGTAAAAATGGAAGTTGGGTGTCTGAAACATCCAGGAGCTTCCACCATTGACAGCCAGCTCCTAGACAAAGACTGTTTCCATGGCTGGCAAATCCTGGCAACCCAGCCATGAGCCCCCGTGCAGTAAGCCGAACAGGCACCAATCACACGGTCTGTCAAAACAGTGGAAAGAGGGAGGGAAAGAGGTGGGAAGCAACTGCCTGGGCTTTGAGCTGCCAGAGTAAAGCAATTGTAAAATCCTAGAAGAAATGTCTCCTGTGCGCAATGCCGAATCCACAAGGAAGTGGAATTCCGACACTACACTGTATATGTGTCAACAACACAGACTACATGTACCTTGGAATGCAAGTGCTCTTTGTTGTTAACTCCATAAACTTGCATTTAACTGCATGAAAAGTAAATGCCTAAAACAGCACTCAAGGTATGAAATGCAATTACTGTCAAGTTCTTTGTAACTTACCATGACAAAAAGATTCCAAATAAGCTTTGGTGTATGTTGGAGAAGGTAAAGTTGGTTCTCTGTTCTATATAATTTAAAGAAAAAAAATGTATTTCAGAGAACAAGGTCAATTTTACTCTCTAGTATACCGATATTAGATCTTAATTCATTTGGGTGAAAAGTCAGAATTTAAGAGCTTGTAATTCTGAATGAACAAAGGTGGAAGTGATAAAAGCAACTTTCTGACTGCTAAAATCGTTTTAAAGTGACACAATAGAACAGTTAAATTCAATTAATTGTTGAAAGTATTTATGCAATTACTTTGGCTTTGGTTTTGGTTTCACTACAATTTGGGATTGATTAGGTTTGAAACTGGTCTGGTTTTGGTCCTAAACACTGACAATTAAAAACTGCTGTATAACACATTTAATAGAATTCTGCTATTAATAGTATATAATGCAAATGCTGCAATCTGATTGGCTGAATTACTCATAATCTATCAGCAATTAGAGTACACTGGCTGTTGATCATTGATCTACTGGTCATAGATTGTTTTTCCAAAGTTTTGGAAGAAAGTTTAGATGGATATAAGTAAATTCCCTGTTTCTTAACTCTAAGAACTACTGTTACTTAAAAAAAGAACGGATGGGCATGCATAAGCAACTGCAAATTTCCAATAACATTTCAATCTGTGTGATTTTCTTTAAGTGTTAAGTTTAATAGTGAATGTGTAAAAATGGAAACCAATTGGAAACCATTCCTTGCTTTAATTTCAGTTAGAATTTTAATAATAGATAATTATTAAAAACAATTATTCACTCTCGATTTCTATGAGGTGAAATCTCAAAAGAAATCTCAAGCTCATAAGCTAATTGTTTTAAGTAGACCTATTTTAAGTCTGATAGATCTAATGCGCCATCATATACACTTAACATGTACAAATCAACAAAACAAAGATCAAATCACAAAACTGGGCTGCTACATGTACATAGTTAAGACATGGAACTGACAATATATCTTATGAACAAAATGTTAAAGAATGCCCAATAAGTTTCTCAGCACTGGTTGATGTTTATGTTTTTTTTTTTTACCTTATAGTATTCTTGAGCTTTCTCTCTTCCAATTTCTTTTAAAACTCTGTCTGCTTGCAACATCCAGTTTGGATTGTTAAATCCCTCAATCATGCACACTGCTGTAAGATCTGCAAAATCAATGATTATGACGCGTTTGACTGGTTACAAATTACATAAAATAATATATAATTTTTAATTCATAGAAAGAACAGTTCTAGTTTCAGTGTAGAAGCATAGGCCAGAAAGACATTGCTCCAGAACTTCAATGCTCTGCTAAAAAAATTCTCAAACAGTTAAATTATGTTTACCAATTAAAGTGTACAATCATGAACGTGTACACCAGGAGCCTCAAATTATACATTTAAGTTTTTCTCACATTTTTGCTCTTTTTGCATGCTGATCAATGATAAAATTTCTTTTGGATCACATATCTTTGCTGTGGTATATTATGTAACAACTAGCCACAGTAAAATTAAAACTAAAGAACAGTCATTCAAATTGCAATGCAAAGATTAATGTTTGCAGTTTTTAATTACAAAATTGCACCTCTTTGATTCTAAAAAAGGACACTCAGTTACCTTGAAGGCACTCTTCTTTTTTGCCGAGTTTTTCATATGCTCGAGCTCTCTTCATGAAAGCTTTGGAATACTTCTTGTTCAGTTCTATGGCTGAAAGCAAAGACAGAAAAAAATAAGCAACCGTAATCAGTGATTTGGTAACCATGAAAAACTGAACACCACATCAAACTGAGTGAGAGTATGCAATACACACATACCAAAAAAAATCCATGTTAAAGCCTCCCCTTGTTGCAAGTTCCCCAACCAAATATATAAGCCCTTCTAATTGCTAACAAAGATATCATTCTGAATATAAACTCCCCTCCTCCACAGATTTAAGCCCATCTAATGTATAAGTGCATTCCCTCAGCGTTTGTTTACAAAGATCAAAGTTTTCAATTGATTGTTCTAGGCTGACAGGGTAATATAATTATAATAGGGTAATACAGTAATAGGGTAGTAAGGAAGTTGTAAATAGCTCTAAATGTAATGGTATGCTAGCTTTAGTTCGTTTCTCAGATACGGTTTGTCTTGTTGTTCTGAAACTTTTTTTATTCTGCTTATATGCGCCCCCCCACCCCCCCACTCCCTCCAGATATAAGCCCATCCCCTCCCCTCTTTGTAAGCCCACATAAAACCTCTTATGAAGTTATATAAGCTCAGGGCATTAATACTCTGGGATTTTACAGTATAGCCAATTACTTTACAGATCAAAGTTCTCACTACATATATTTTCTAAAGTTCTGATTTAGCTGTAATGTTCTAACTTATAATTTAATGCTTGGGGGTAACCCTGTGATGGACTAGCATCTCATCTAGGGGAGAGTAGAAATACTCCTAGTGACTTCATGCTACAGAAACTAGGATAAGCTCCGGCCTGATGAGCCACTTGGGTCATATGCAGACTTAACATGTACCTTACCCAACTTTACACAGATACAATACATTTGTTGCTTTTATTGCTTTTACTAACCTTTGGTAGCATCAGCAAGCACCTGTTCATAGTTTTTCTATAATAAAACAGGTATGAAAAACATAAGCATACGAATATCAAACATCCGTTATGTTCTTCTTTTGCTCATGCCCCTGTTCTACGTGTCCAGTGTGGACATGACTGGCATAATCATAAGGGAAGGACTTTCAACCAATTAGCAAGCACTTTATGCTTATGCCAGCTATGTCATCACTGGACATAACAGCGACATATTAAGCACTTATGCTTACTTTTGTGTTGCAGCTCCCCACTGATGCATAAGCTTGCTATGTTTTATGCTTAAACTTGCATTGCAAGATATGGCCTAGAAATGAAGGGAAAAGGGGGAAAGAAGGGAAGGAAAAAGAAGATGAGAGAAGAGAAGCGAAGGAAAGAGAAGTGGGAGGGGAGGGGAGGGGATGGGATGGGATGGGAGGGGAGGGGATGGGATGGGAGGGGAAGGGAAGGAAAGCGAGGCGAATGGAATTGAAGGGAAGGGATGAAAAGGGAAGGGAAAAGAAGGGAAGGGAAGGGAAGGGAAGGGAAGAGAAGAGAAGAGAAGAGAAGAGAAGAGAAGAGAAGAGAAGAGAAGAGAAGAGAAGAGAAGAGAAGAGAAGAGAAGAGAAGAGAAGAGACAAGATGAGATGAGATAAGATGAGACAAGATGAAAATAAACAAGACAAGAAGGGAAGGAAAGAAACAAAAAGGCAAGAGAAAAGATGAGATTGAGAGGGCAAGCAAAAGAAAGTAAAACCAGGAAGATACACAGGCAAAATGTAATGGTTAAGTTTATCACCTGTTGTTCATAAGCTGCTGCCCTATTTTGGTAATATGTTGCTAGATCAGTCTTGTTGTCCTCAGGACAGAGATCAATGGCTTCTGTATAACATCTAATTGCCTGATCAAATTTTCCAGCCTTGAAATACTTGTTACCCCTTACTTTGGTAGCTGCAGCTTGTGCTGCTGGTGTCTGTAAAGAGAAAATAAAATAAGCTAAACATTATTAGTTCCAAGATTCATGTTTCAATAATTTATTCTTGTTGTAGATGATTCAGGAGTTAGCAAATGAAATAAAAATTGAAAATTGAATCTATGTGTGTGTGCAACAAGTGTGTTAATTGCTGGGCAATATGATCAGTAATCCTGTTTTCAAAATAAATCACAGAACCTTTAATAAAATTGAAAGCTACGGGTCTTGGGGACTCATTTTGCATAATGTCTGCAGTTACTTCAAATCTCTATTCTTTCCACTCGAGTTAATACATATAGAAATTTAACAATTATACACTGAAGTGGAGGTAAATATCCACCACTTTCACTGACACTGAGGTGAATAATTGTTTTAGTATATACCACACAAGCTGAATAACTAGCGGCCCAAAGAGTAACTTTATTTGTGACAATATACCGACCAAAGCCATTTTGTTTTTCTTTGGCTGCTCAGAGGTGAATAGTACTTGACTAATCACCTACGAGCTAGCCAATCAGCGTGCGCAAAAAAATACTATTCACTTGAGTGGTATATACTAATACAAGATGTACAGTAAATGCTAAGTACCACTGAATTCTCCATCCCATGCCCTACATCTTATGCCATGGGTGCATATCATGTAGTGTACACACTTAAGATGTTCAGGAGTTCTGTACATAATATAAGCCACTGTGGAATTTAAGACTAAAAAAAACTTCAGGATTGAAATCCACGCTTTTCTGGCTTCACTTTCACAGCTGCTTAATTAAGTTGAGTACAAAACTGCAATCATCATGTTTTCCTTTATGCCTTTCTCTGCAGTTCAAATATTTGATCTTAAATATTTACACTCTCAGCTCAGTGGCCCATTTCTCGAACGTCCCGGTAACTTAATGGGCCCGAAATCATATTTTGAAATCAAAGTATCGAGAAAAGTAGGATGTGTTCTGACCTCTAATGAAGTCCATTTTGTTTTTTTAGCTGATAACTTTACTGCATAATTTTCAAACCTTTTGAAACTCCCATCTGGAATGGAAAACAAAACAGCTTAACCGGCCCTGTAATTACTGGGAGCTTTGAGAGACGGGCCCCAGGGCTGTCATTAAGTTTTAATTCAATTGTAGCCTTGATCTTCATAACCGTACCAAAGTTACTTTATGGGTGAATTGTCTCAATTTACAGGCCAGTTCACCCATAGCATCAAGACCCCATCAAACATACTTGACCACATCTGGTGTTATGGGTTATGGCCCTTATTGACAGCCCTGCAGTCAACATATTAAAATATGGTTCAGGAAATGTGCCTGTCAGATACCTGTATTAAGATAGTCTCCCCTACCCACCCTGCCACACCTTCTCCTATCACTAATTTTTTTTGCCTTTCTCTCAGGTCCAGTCCCCAAGCATTCTCTCCAAATAGGGAAAGGAATACAGACTCCTTTCCTGGACAGCTGCTGGTAATTGGGCCAACTTTATCAGCAGCTCCCTTTTTCATTTCTTGATTTTTCTCTGGACCATGCCCCATTATCCCCAACCAGGCTCCCCCACCACGTATAAATAATGAACGGCCCTGAATATTTAGGGGAGGGGTACAGTACCCAACAAGGGAGGTGAAGATTTTTTATGTTGAACTGATATTTTTTCACGCTACCAAGTTTTCTTCAGACACGTCATCGTCTTGAGGAGCTTCATTCCCAGGCACTTCACTTTTGCTTTTAGAAGTCTTATCGCCCTCCTTCCCTTTTTCCGCGTCTTGATCCTTGGAAGTTTGCGAGGATTTCCAGTAGTAGAACGCGCCTAAAATGCAGGCCGCAGCAATGGGGGCCCCGATGAGGGCTGCAATCTGCCATTTGGTGAGCCCTCCGCCCGATTCTTGCGTACTCATGATCAATTATTCGTGAAAAAGTTGATTAAATAAGACTTGTTCGACGATCGATCTATCCCTTGGCCACCATATTGGATTGGATTTTTGCGCACGTGTGTACTGTTGCGCATAAATGTGGAGTTTACCTGCTGGCTTTCAAATACTGTGGGCTCTAAATATTATTCACCAGAGAACCAAAATGGCGACAGCAGACCAGCCGTAGTCGGCGTATTTTATGAAACGTTTTTCGTTATTCTAGATGTCTGGGACACGTTTGACGCGCAAGGTCACAGTAGAAGGCGGAAAAAAGCTCCCAGAGGGAAGTGGACAGAGTTCAAGTTCAAGCTCTGGAACCAGACGGAGTGTTTTTGATCGACTGGGTCCTGGAACAAGTGAAGTAAGCTAACCCTCATTGAAATTGACATCGTGTTGGTTTCTCTTGTTGAGTAATTGGTTATCGATCGCTTGCACGCGGCAAAATCTGTTTACTTCTGTAGAGATTAATAAAGCTTTTAGGGGATATTGATTCAGCGTCACGGAAACATTGTACATGTATGTGCCACTGAATATGTGTTTTCAAATGCTGCTACCGCAGTCTCCCGAACAGTAAGTAAGACCAAATCAAACGCTAATTTTACTTATTTTGCATTCAATGTATCTCACACACAATAATACAGTACATAAGCTGATAAAATGTTTAAGAGCAGATTTTTTTTAGAATTTCATGTCAACTTTTGTTGCTTGCCAATTCATCTACTTAACAAATTGATGTCACTTTTTTATGCGTCTGTCCTGTTATTGATCATAAATTTCGTCATCACATTGTCAAAGAAGCTGTACATCCATGAGGTGATAGCCGAGTGGATCCGCAGACTACTTCGACATTGTTATGACGAAATTCATTATCAATAACAGGACAGACGCATTAAAAACTGACATCAATTTGTTTTTTACGATTACAAATTGTCGAATTGCCGGCTCTCGCTCGCTAACGCGCGCATGAATTTTAAATTCATGTGTCTGTCCGCATATGGACAATAAAAATTAGCCAATGAGCGCGCGTGAATTTCTGCAGTTATCGTAAAAAGTTTGTTTCTCTTCATCATCACTAAGGATGACGGCCCAGTCTCCCTAGGTCATTAAGGATATTTTTTTGTAAACTTCTTTTAGGCAAACTCATTTTGGTTCATTTAATTTTTAACAGAGTGAGTACAAATAAATTAAAGTAGTATTATTATTAGTACTTGTTGTTGTTACTGTTGCACAGTGGTAGATTGAAATGAAATAGGCTCAGACTAAGTGTCCAAATTCACCTGAGTTGTAACCTAAGTTTATTTTTGCAACTCTTGTTTTAGCGATCAAGAATCAGGGAGCCGTATCCTCCTGAGAAATGCAGAAACTGGCTGCGGGATGGCAGATGTCAGTTTGGAAGAAACTGTAAATTTCTTCATGGGCCTTTTAGTGAGCCTAAACAAAGAACAAAGAGCATGAGAAGTATTGTGAGAAGTGACGTTGACAGGTGTGCCTTATACTTGAAAACACAAAGCACATCCTTAATTCTTCTATAAATCTGGTAATTTGAGTGCTGGGTGGGGTCATTGGATTGTATTCTGGGTAAAACAGTTAATTCTTACAGCACCCAAACATACCGTTGCTTACCGAAGGGCGTCGGTTTA
>JAHPZR010054927.1:0-18413 GCA_019787425.1 Platygyra sinensis | reverse complement strand
AGAGGGATAGCTTTCTCTTCTTCCAAAAGAAGATGATCCAACATTCGGTCTAGTGTGCTGTTGAAAGAAAGACAAAAATTGTAAGTTGCACCAAAAGAGGGAGAACTGAATGCAATTCACTGTCTGACTATCCCAACGCAATCAGGCTTGAGTTGTTCGAAAGGTGGATAGCGTTATCCAGCCTTTGAACAATGGGGTCTGGGCCGGGTTGTTCAAAGCCTGGTTAGCAAGAATTTTAATTTCAGTTTTGTAACTTTTTGGTTAGGTAATCTGTTTATATTGTTTGCCCTTCAGTTTTGAGCTGTGGTAATCAAAAACTACACCAAACAGTAGAGGTGAAAAGCATTTTTAAACAAGAAAACATAATGCTTCAGTTAATGTTTAACCCTGGGTTAACCTTAACTGGCTTTCGCACAACCCATCCCTGATCAGCTGCTGTCAAAGCAACCATCAAACGATTCATAAAAGGCACTGGTAGCTGGTCGATCTTTGAAGATTGTTTTGAAATTTCCATTTTTGCTAAGTTTCTGAAAAACGCAAAACCAGCTGACCGACTATCTCAGTCAAAGATCAATCTGATCAGCTACAAAGCCCTAACTACATGTACCTGCAAATTGCTACACTAACAGAGCATCGGCAATTAATCACTTTTTGCAAATTGTTTCAACTCGACCCGCTCTAGCTATCTATCACATTTGTAAGGTTGACTCTTATTGACATGGGTGCAGAGTCTATAGAATAAATAATCATAACATAAATGAAGATCACGGTGGCTTTTTTTCATTTCATTTCATGATCAGGCGTTCGAGACACTAATACCTTCTCATGTAGATCGTCATTAACACTGACATCCATTCATTTTTCTCTTCCTCTGTCTTGCAAGTGAAGACAGCTCTCGGCTGATCTCTGTCAACGATCTCAAAAGCATTCTTTACATCTAGTTTGAAAATATGCAAAGTTATTTCAATTCATGGTTACTTTAACCACTTTAAGTTCACAGAAGTGATGATGCAGATGACTGCACAAGGCAAGAATTGAGCACTGCTTTTAAGATTCAGCATGATACTTTTATGAAAATAGGCACTCACAGATAGCTGCCTGATCTCTAAGATCTGCCAGAAGAGAAATCAAGTCTGGTGTGATAATTACCTTCTGTGTCATCAAGGTTGTTAATTTCAATCTTTCTTAAAAAGTACTTTTTCTTTAAGTCTGTATTCTGGTGAAGGACCAGTTAGTGAATGCCTTGTATTCTGAAAAGCAAGAATATAAAAGAAGGTCAAAAAAATCAACCAGTCGGTCAGTCAATCAGTTGATAAGTCGGTCAGTACATCAATCAATCTGTCAGTCGGTCAGCAGAAAGGGGTTACGATGTAGAGCACTTTACCTGTTTGCAGCAAATCAGAAGACCATCAAGAAGAAAAACATATCTTTCAGTGGCTCTTTTGTTGGGATGAACTTTACCAAGGATTCCCTCTGCAATGTGGACGGATTGAAAAAGAATTCACTGAAAATATTTTGAAGCAATCGGATGTAGGGTTGGTGATTTAAAATTTTACAGGGTCCATGACTTTTCTTTAGCCAAGGGGTGCACATTTCATTTACAGTAAGTATCAGGTTGATTGCACATAACATTCCTTACAGAAACCTTGAATCTCACTGGAAACAAAACTGTATATGCTTGAATTTAATACATAGGAACTGAAAAAAAACATTCTTCAGACATGTCTATCACTGCCCCACCTTTCATCACTTCTGTGCAGGACTGTGAAATATCTCTCCCCTACGAATAGAGTCAAAATCATTATCAAACCAAAACCTGAAACTGCAGTAAGCAGCACCATTGCCATTAAGTTGCTACTCACATGTACCCTTGATCTTCACACTGGTATTAAAGTTGTTTCTTTTTGGAAGAATTGTATCAACTACAGAAAGTTCACTCCTAACATCAAGGGCCTATCAAACATACTCAGCCATAACAGCTGTTATGGGTTATGGTCCTCATTGATAGCCCTGAACAGACACAAATTATTGTATGTTGTTTTCCCACAACAGATACAGGTAGCAGTGTTAGTTACGTTATACTATATAGGTACGGCATAGCCTACATAGCAATTAATTGAATGTATTGAGCTGTTATATGCACCTAGAGGGCAACCAAACCTATGAGTGTGGGAGGGGCTTGACTGTGAAGTTTGACTGACATTTGTCAGGTGAATGGGACTGGGTTCTCACAGGCTTTATACCTTCCACCATCAACTGCAGCAGGGTTACTAACAAGCACTGTCTCACCTCCCATCCATCAATGTTCCTTTGCAGTTCATTCATGATTACTGCCGCTGAACGGAATGCTCCTGATTTCCGCTTTTGTGCTCTTGTGAACTTGTCCCTGCAAAGTGACAAAAGCAAAAGTAAAGCCCTTGCTAAGTCCAAGGCCTAACAGGACATGGTACTTTACTCTAGTTCCATAGTGTGACATGGCTGGTAGTACTTCTACACTCCTGGCATTTTGTTGGGAGACAAGGTGGCCATAGGTTAATGCTTTCACCTCCAAGAAATACCCCTAGCCACTTTATGCTAACCAAAGATAAGTGTTGGCCTCATTGGCCACATGGCTCGAAAGCATCCTCTACTCTAGCAACTTGTTAGGCTCTGCTAAAACTCTACCAGCACTTGCTTTTGTCCAAGTTGCCAGAGTAATCCTTCTTCTCCAAGAACACAAGAACCTAGAACTCTCACTTGGAGTCCACTGCACCAAACACAATGCCACTGGGCCTTCATTGCCAAATAACAGCCTGCTAAAACACTCCTAATGTATTTCAAAATATTCTTACTAAGAGTACAGGGTTGTCAGTAGGTTTTTGAGTAGGAGGTTCCATCCAAAAAGAAGGCGGCTATTTCCATTTTATTTCTCCAATATCATGCTCAGAACTGACTTACTAACATTCGGAGTAACCAGCGCAGTATTCAGAATAGCCGGTGAAATGCGCCGGTCGCCGGCTTATTTTGACAACCCTGGGAGCAAGTTTCATAGTACTTACTCTCTTTTCTTAGCCAGACTACCAGAGGAGTGGACAATTCTTTCCATCTCTGTCTGTAGTGGTCTCAATGCACTCTGGGCCTATCAAGAGTAAAATTCCTATTACTTGTTTGGACACATTTCTCATGGTGATAGTTGAGAGAAGTAAAAAAACAATCAAATGAATGCAATTTCCTTTTGGTGATCAAGTCCTGTGTTCTAGTGACCTGCATGATACTTGACATTTCTTGGAAAGTTGGGAAACACTGAACGCTGATTACTAAGTAAGCTGTACTGAAGGGTTAAAGACCACTTTAAGAAGTAGTTTATAATCAGCTTTAGCAAACAGTCTGTTGAGATTCTAAGCAGTCTGATCTTCCCTACTTATCTGAATGCAAGTACACATACGCCTATATTCTGCCATTTGTCAGGTCATGCTGTAAATCATCTGACCTACAAACTAGTTTTTGTTCAGGGGCTTCAATGTTAACTTTGCCACACTTTTAGATGGTATCTTTTCAGCTTAAGAACTTATATTATCTAAAATAATGTCTTGATATGTCTTAGGCCAATTTTCACATATAAGGCTGAAGTTTTTTTCCTCTCTTTCTTTTGTAAACATGCCATTAAATTGTAATAAACATTCTTGATTTTCCCTTCACAGAAACTGCAATTCTGAAAAAAAAGGCCATCCACAAAGTGGTTAAAGAGATTCCTGCAAAGAGACACTAGAAATGCAATGGCAAGGTTTCTTTTTGGTTGTACTAAATAAATATATTCTTTACCTGCTCTAAGCTTTCAATATCATCTTCATCTGGTGATGTTCTAAGTAACAACTGGAATGAGAAAATGTATCTACAGCTTAAGCACAAAGATATTAAATTATAGGAGTACACTTCCTGAGGAAGAGCACACCTTAAAAATTAATCAACGATGAACATGACTAATGTTACGACCTTGGCATCTACAGTAGACTAAACCCTGACTTAAAGGATCTAGGGCTTTTAAAAAACTTTGTCATCTCTTGTCCAGCACTTATTTCATCCCCTGTGAAAGCTTCCAGCTTAACAAATTTAACATAAATGGTATAGCACTCAGATATTCACTTAAAAACTGGGTTTGATTGGTTGAGATTTTCTTCCAGATGTCAGCAATAACCAAGATACATGTAAGAGAAGCAGCAAGGAACTCTGAAATACGACCTCCTAAATTTGCGGCCTTTCAGCTTGAAGCCACTAAGGACTCCCATTGCACTAATGGGACTATAAATAAGTACCAGATGGAAGATGTCTGTCAGATCTCAGGCCAATACTGAATCCAAAGGTTAATCCCATAAAAATTGATAATCCCAACATCAACAGATCTACTTAACATATAATGGTCACCTTAATAAGATCAAAGTAGTGTAAGCAATGATAGATAGGCATCATTAACAGCTTGGGTAGACAATACTGAACAGCTTCTTTGAAACCTGGACCTTTGGCCTGAAAAAAATCAAAATCACTGAGTGACTTGGCTTAAAAAGGTTTTACTATAAAAAAGAAAGTGATCATTTCATGAGCGTCTGAAGCGTCTGGACCTGCTACCACTGGTCTACCGCAGAGAAGTCAAGGACCTTTCAACTTTTTATAAACTGAAAACCGGGAATTTTAACTGTTCATTTAATTCGTATTTTCCATTTAGTTCCGATGAGAGACTAAGATCACACGCAAGTAATAAACTGAAAATCAATAGAGTCAGGACGGAACATTTTAAGGGAACGTTTTTTAATAGGATTCCGTATTTATGAAACAATTTACCTGACACATTGAGGACTACCAACTGTAGTGTTTCTTCTTTTAAGAGACTATGCACGACTTTTTATAAAGATCGAGTTTTTGACCCTGACCACCCCAATGTTACCTGGGCTTACATCAGTAGTTAGTAAGGTTGTTAGTTAGTTAGTAAGTTAGTTAGTTTGTTAGTTTGTTAGTTAGATAGTTTATTTAGCTAGGGAGGTAATTAGTAGCTAGTTAATAAATTGTTTGTAGCATACCTTGATTAAGTTTTTTTTTTTTTTTTTAATGGGTAGACTAGCACGTATGGTTCGTTAGTTCCCTTCTAGTCTTCCCCACTGCATTATTATGTATTTTGATTGTTATCAATGTAACATTGCTATTTTCTTTTTTTTTTTTCCTATTCTTTTTATTATGTTGTAATCGCAGTGTAAATGGAATAAATTAAAAAAAAAGAAGGACATAAACAAAGGATGCTCTTTTGAGATTTCTGTGAAGTAACAGGGATTTCCTTCTTGCCAGTTTTTTTAATTTTTTTTTCTATATTTCTTTATTTCTCCACTTCAAAATTACAAAGAAATATAGAACAAAAACTAATTGTAAATCTAATTATCATTACTGTCTAAATAAAAATAAGAGATTGGTTAAAATTTTGCAGATCTACAAGGAAAAAAGGATGTGTTAATGAATTATTGTGGTACAGATATTTAGATATTAATAGCAGCGAGAAGATCTCGAAAAAGCTTATCCCTTTACACCCTAAGAGTGTCTTATAGATTTTCCTCTGTCTAACATCAGACGATTTTACTTGTCAAAGGGAGACACCTTAGGGCTTAAAGGGTTAAAAAAACTATCTCCCTTAACCCTTTACACCCTAAGAGTGTCTTATAGGTTTTACTCTGTTTAACCCTTTAATGCCCAAGAGTGACTTATAGATTTTACTCTGTCTAACGCCAGACGATTTTACTCGTCAAAGGGAGACCCCTCGGGCATTAAAGGGTTAATAAACTATCTCCTTTAACCCTTTAATGCCCAAGAGTGACTTATAGATTTTACTCTGTCTAACGCCAGACGATTTTACTCGTCAAAGGGAGACCCCTCGGGCATTAAAGGGTTAACACAAGATGATTTTACTCGTTCAAGGGAGACCCCTTAGGGCTTAAAGGGTTGAGAGCTTATTTATGTTTGCTATATGTAGCAAAAGAGATAACTGCTACCAGTTTGAAGTGAGGCTATTTAAAACAGTGAATCCTCAAATTCATTGCTACTTAGTTTGCAAGTACACGGTTACTCTGCAGTTACCTATGTTGCAGAGTTTGATGAAACCAGATGAGCAAAACATGTCATTATTAGACAAACCATACCTTGAAGTATTCATTGACAGGAGTTCTAAGTAACAACTCTGATAGTTTTCCACCGATACCAAGATGTCTGTACTGTTTGCTAACTGAAGCAGTCTGCTCTCTGGCATATGTCTCATAAACTTCAAACTCTGCTCCCTACAGAAGTGCATCCAAATACATAATAAGGCCTTCTAGAACTGGACTCTCTTTGAAGTAGATACCTCTCTGATATTGAATTTTGTGAGCTAGAGAAGGGTGCTTAGCAGAGAGAGCACACTTGTCAGGGATAAACAAACACAAAAATAAACTAACAAACAATTCCTGGACATATCCAAAAAAACTGTTCCTTATCTTCTTCACATTTATGGTAAGCAATAGATTACAACCACAAATAGATACATGTATGTCAGCTGAGACCGTGAAATGACCAGTTTCTCTGTCATGATGCATACTAAATGTTCCTTACTTTGGTTTTTTAAAAAAATCCAACAATTCCCATTTTAATAACGGTGTATGCCCAGAGTGCACTGCACATGTACCTCAGCCATCTCTTCAAAGCATTCTCCAATTGCTGGCTGTTTGCCTTCATCTGCTACTTCAATGGCTGCCTCCAACAAACCCAGAAATGTCACAGAGAACTCATAGATATCAATGATGTTGCTGAAAATCCTTCCAATATCCTGCAATAAAGGTTTACTTTGAAGTTTGATATTGGCAGTGAAAAATCATAAATATTGCCTTTCTTTGCCTATCAATGTTCAAGTAAAGGAGATCAGAGGGCATGAAGGGGACTGGATTATGATTTTGATCATCACTGCTTCTTTGAGGATGAGAATTTTGGTATTATATGGCTCTTACTTGGTGTAGAAAACACAGCTGACATACAACACCAGAAGACAAAAGGACAAAAGAACAAGGAAACAATGAAGACAATAGCTTTGTGGAGCGGCGTTCTTTTGTGAGGTGTACTGTGTCTTCTACACGAAGAAGGAGCCCATTTTACCTATTCCTGTCTCAGGGTAGGGAAGCCAGCTTGTGCACCATCAACAAATGACCTTGCCACCTGATGGCAAGGAAACAGAGGAGACAAGACTTCAACCCCAGTGGAGTGGGGGACTCAAGTGCTTAGTGCTTTAGTGCTTAGCCTCAAAAGGTCCACAGCAGGAGCTTTTACAGCACCCTTTTGGGTATTAAGCTAAAAGAAGTGAGATAATGTTTTGTTTTAGATTTGGCACTTCTTAGGTGTTTTCGTTTCAAAATTTTTGGTAAGCACCCTGCCTGTCCCTTTTATACATGTGAGTCCCCCCCAAGGACTTCACCTGGGTGAGGCCTTTTGTAAAGAGACAGAGATATGTAACCAAGTGTATTGCTTGAGAGTTATTTTCTGCTAACTTACAGTCTGCAATTATACTGTCTTGCGCCATTTTCACATTATTTGCCCTTGTTGTTGTTGTTAGTTTAGTGAGTGTCAATGGTGTTATCAACAAAAACGTTAACTCTCCACCCCTGTAGCTAGCACCCCACCCCTTCCATGCAAGCTCTCACATAACCTTAACATCAATGCATGTACATGCATAAATCAATGATGCATGCTCCATACTAAAAAGCATGTAACAAGTGTCAAATTTTCTACTTAATAAAAATATTGGTAGAATGCTTCAGTTATTAGAGAGGTTTTCAATTGAGTGTCGTAAAACCAAAACCAATGAAAGTAATTACTCTAGCCAATCACAAAGAACACAGACAATACAGTCAACCAATCAAAACTCGAAGTAATTACAGGTAGCTGACGCAAAGCGCGGGAAAATGCATGAGAACGCATCACAATTGGTTTTGGTTGTACTTCTGATTGGATGAAAAAGTGGCATGAATTTTTTAAGCCAATCTTGTAGCGTAGAAAGTGCAAAACCAATTACTTTTCGACACTCAAATGAAAACCACTCTAACATCTGATCAAGCTTTTATTAACAAATGTACGGGAAAAGGGATTGATGGATTGCATTCTGAATATTAATCCTATTTTAAGTACCTCATGGGTGAAAAGTTCCTTGGCCTCCACAAAAGGTGCCCTGAAAACCTGCAATAAGGAATGGTCCAGGAAATTCTCAATGGAGGCTGATCACAGAAACCAGCAATATCAATGCTTAAGGTTCTCTTTTTTACAATGTTTGCTTGCACGCTAGTTAAGTAGGAGGCTGTCCTGGTTCAGACAAGCTCTTTCTCCAGAAAGACAATTTCTGAAACCTGTTATAGGTTGCAATTCAGAGACGGATCCAGACCTTGAGCTATGAGGGGAGGGGGTAGCTTGCCCTGCCCGCTTTTCCTCCATCTGAGAATTTTTTTACCCAAAATAAGGCCAGGCCCCCACACTGGTGATTATTCACAACAGAATACCTGTTGGAGCACTGACAGGTGCCAGATCTTGTTGAGAGAACTGCTTTGGTCTACTTTGGTCTACTCTAGAGATTAGAAGCCTCTTCCCAAAGACCATGTGACACTAACACTGGCTGGGATTCAAACTCATCTTCCACGCAACAGCCATTAACTACCTCCAACAAATGTGTTTCAAAGTATTTTGTGAAACAGTAATGTATTAAAAAGAAAGTAAATGTGTAATACCTTGATAATCATATTTAAATCTCTGATGTATTGGCCCTCAGCAAGCATCATTTCCCGCACAACTTCATCATAGGTCAAGGCAGCTTGACTGCTTAGCGTCTATGACATGAAATGTGAGTAATTATTAATATGACCATTATAACATTTGATGCCATATGATAAGAATTCTTTTTTTTATTATTTGTTTCCACTTTACAGTTAAAAAGTACAGTCAGTCTCCGCCCACAAATAGCAAAGGCTAATCGCGGTGGGCAGAGCAACACACTGTCCATCTCGCTAGCTCACTCAGTTGTACATTGAACAACTTGACTTGCAATTAAATACAATTTTCTTTTCCAAATACATGTATATGTTGTACATGTTGTGTAATGTGGCTTGATCAAATTTTTCAGTAACCACACTTTTCAACTTTGAACAACTAGAGCACCACCATCATCACACCATAGAAAAAATCTGATTGAGTCACCTTAAAATGTATTTTATCTGAACGATTTTAGCCTAGGTTAATTTGTTTCAACCTACATTAAAAATGTCATGAACCATTTTTTCCCACTATGGTATGGGGGGTTCTTAAAGAAATTATGTGCACACCAGCCACCCCCTCAGTCCATAACCTTACCCTACCCTGTCAGAGCCTCTCCCAGATCTTTTTTTCCTTTTGTACCCACCCAGATTTGATCACCTGATCTCTTACTTAGTAACTTCAGCCTTCATTTCCACTAGGTCATGTAAGAGGTCATTGTACATTTCCTCGTATTTGTTAATCTAATAAGTTATTGGTCCCAAACTAGATCAAACTAGTTTGACGTCATAATTCTGACTTAACCTAGAGATTAAACTCTAACATATACATGTATTTTTACTATATAACTCACCTCTGCTTCCACTGATGTTTCAACGTCATCTGGGTGGAACATGTCCATCAAAACCTACAAAATGTGAAGTGTGACAACTAAATATCAGTATATATTTTCTAAGTTAAATGCTGTTACATGCAATTTAACAAAGTTGACAACAAACAGTAGCCGGTACTTCCCGTCAGCAGTATTCATATAGTATTGCTTGGCCAGTGATATAGTAAATGGTTTTGAACCCAAGAGCATCAGTAGTTCTTATTGTGTGATCGTCCGGGTCAGGGTAGTTCTGAAAAGAACTGTTGTTGGTGACTGATTTTTCGACAACCTGAGTGTGGTCTGTTGAAAGTGATTAGTCAGTTAAGCCATGATGGTATTGGCTGAAAGACTCATGTTAAATTTGTCATCAGTCATTGGTCAGTTTCAATCCACCTTTTGTTAGTCAAATTGGTTGGTTTGAGGTCTGTCTATTGTTAGTTACATTAAGTTGGTCTGTGAGAAGTCTGTCGGTTTTGTTTCCATGGTGGATAAGTTGTTTGTAAGGAGCTGGTAGTTGTTGACATCTGTTAAGAGGCGTTTGTTCTAAGTTAGTGTAAAAGCTTTCTAGAGTCAGTTGTTGAAAATGTTTTGTACTGTAGGTTAAGCACTGAGCAGAGTCCAAGTCAATGTTGTGGTTTGTCACCTGGTGATGTGCAGCAATGTGATAGTTGGCATCACCATTTCCTGTGGCTCATATGTGTTCAGTTAGTCTCGTGTTAATGTTTTGGCCATTTTCCATCATTTGAGTGCTTGTTATTTGTCTTTTGTCAAGTTACTGTCGGATATATATAGAGGCTGATTGCACCATGGAAGCAAATCTGCTTCTGATGTTATCCTTGGCAGGATAACTGATAAATGTTGCTGACGAAACAGAACAGCCTCAGCACTGGAAACAACAGACTCAGTCAGTCAGTTAATTAACCTATTTATTATCGTTTTTATTATCCTTGTATTTCATTGTGTGTGGCAAAAATAAAAAAATAAAAAAAATCTGTTTAGGCATCACTGAGTGCTGACAAACCTTCCATGAGTCATTCAGCCAATGCCATCATGTCTGAACTGACCAATCACTTTCAATGGACCAGCCTTATAATATCATCTATTCACACTTGACTCTAAAGACGACTTCCACTCAGGTTGTCGAAACAACTGCAGCTACCAACAACAGTTCTTTTCAGAACTATCCTCACCCAAAGGCAGACCTGCCAACCCCTGGTAAAGGAAAATCTGGAGACCCATGAAAAAAAAATCTGGAGATTCTACAAAAAATAGTGAGATTCTATTTTGTCACTGATCAAATCCCTTTTCCATCGAGGGAAGTCATTAACAGTTTATTTAAATATTACCAACCTCATTCCCAGGGCCTACTCCCCTTTCAAAATGGTGCACAGACGCAGAGAAAAAAGAAATTAAAGTTTTTGAACACAAGTAAAACTCACAGCTCAGTACAAAAAAGTAGTAAGTACTGACAGTGTTTTTCTTTATTAGTTTGTCACTTTATGGCACAAGGATTCCTCGTAAATATTCCATTTTCATCTCAGAAAGATACTTCCCCAAAACCCGTGAGATTGGGAGCCTTGTCGTGAGGCTGTGAGAAATGATAGAAAATCGTGAGACTCACGGCAGAGAGTTGGCAGGTCTGCAAAGGATCACACAAGATGAACTATGATTGTGTTATTTTTGAAACCATCAGTACAGTAAAGAACAAAGTTAACATCTCACCTTGTCAGCAAACAGAGCCACCTTGATGTCCTGGCATGTGATTTCAACATGTCTGATGTTCTTCACGTAGTTGCCGGCCAGCTAGAGAAAAGAAAAACAGCAGGAGAGAAAACAGACCATGTCAATTATGTAAGGTTTCTGAGACTAAACTGTGGTAGTGTCATCCATTTTCATAATAAAAGAAGGTTAAAGTGGTACTGCGACCAAAAAAACAACTTTTTTTTTGGATTTCAAAACTATGTTAACTAAACACTAACTGACCCAAGTTTTAAGTTCTGATTTTAAAAAGGCACCTGTTTATTTTAACTAGAATTTTCTTATTCATTGGTCCGCCATTACAAACTTTAAAATCTTAAAGGAGATGGTTCTTTAACCCTTTAGTGCCCAAGGGGTCTCCCTTTGACAAGTAAAATCGTCTAGCGTTAGACAGAGTAAAATCTATAAGACAGTCACTATTGGGCATTAAAGGGTTAAGAGAGCTGGGTCGAGGAGAAAATGACGTCGAAGACTCACTAGTTTAAGAATGCAATGCTTGTGTACGCGGCTGAATTAATATGCAGCACGGGAGTTTCGGCCTTTCAGACTTTTAAACCTGTGTTTTGGATATATAATAAATTGCGTTTACTCACTAGCTTAAAAGCTAGTGAGTAAATGACGTCATTTTCTCTAGATCCAACCCTCTGATGTCCTGCCAGTCAGTAATGAGTAATGGCGGACCGTGAAATCCAAAACTTACACTCAAAATAAACAGCCTTCAGATAAAACTCAAAGCTCAAAATTTTGCCAGTTAGGTGTTTAAGCAAACACACTTTCAAAATCTGAAGGAAAAAAGGAAATGATTTTTTGATCATTGTACCACCTTAAGTGATTGATGCAAAGCTTGATAACACCAGAAACTGCAATGTGGCCAAAATGCATCGTAAAAGCACACCACAATGCACACTGGATACACCATAGTCAGGGGGTAGGGTGGGGAGACGTTTTTTAGATCATGTGACTGAACTAACCTCAATAAAATCGAGCTCTAAATTCCTCCAAGACTTGAATTTTACTTGCAAGATCAAGAATATCTCAACTAACCCAGGATAAGTGATAACCTGGGTATCGATCGCTTTTATACAAATAGAAGCTAGGTTCCAGAAAATATACATACCCACCCCAAGGAAGGCTAGCAGAAATTTCAAGGGGGAGGGGGGATCTCAAAAGACAAAATTTTAGAATGAAAGTATGAAGTGAAGCAGGAAATATATGAAGAGATTGGGACTGGGGGGGGGGGAGAAGGTTCAAACCAAAAAATCACCATGGGAAGGGGTATGGAATTTTCTAGAACCACATAATGTCACTAAACAGAACAGAATTTACAAGCAGTTTTCCTGTGACATGCTAACTCAGCTCAATGAATGATCTTGTGTTTTGTTGCTGTCATTCATGTTAGCACACCTCTCTGGAAACCGAAATTTACTACAGCAAGTTCAAAAGGTCATGTCTTTGTGTTTTGATCTGTAGTTTTTTTGGATCCATTTTGTTTTTTTGTTTTTTGTTTTTTGTTTTTACAAGGTTTGTTGGCTGTTGTAGATATCAAGATTGCTTGCAGGCAAAAATGTAATCATTAGTTAGGTTTTCACAGTCTGAGTTTGTGTGTTATTGAAAGGTGCAGTAAACAACAGGATTAACAACTTTCGTTGACCTTTAATTAATTGCAGATTAGTGTTGATCAGTTTTCAGCAATTTTTACCTTCAAGATATCCGCAGATATGTATTCCATAACAGCCACAATGTACAAGCTCACTTGGAATTCCACCTTGAATCCCAAAATGTCCTGCAATCCAGAAAAATGCACACACATGCACATTTTAGAGCCCAAAAGTTCCTGTGTGCTGACAACCAGCAGCAAAATAATTGAGTGAAACAATTGTCTAAGATATTTACCAGCAATTTCCAAATTAATTTGCTGATGAGCAGAATTCTCAACATTTACTGAGAATTACATTGTTTCACTTCAGCAATTACAGAACTAAACTTATTCAAGTATGAAATAAAGAATAACAATTTTTTTAAGTCAACCAGTAAACAACGTTCTAGTAAGCGTGCGATTTGCACTGTAAGTATTTGCGAGTATTACTCTACTCAGAAAGATTCGAAAAGTTTGCAAACAAAGTCATGAAAGCGGATCAAGGAAGAGGAAGTACAAACATACATTATTAGGGAGTACAGAAGGACGAAAATGTAACAAAGACGGCGACATCTGAGTTGATCAAGATCGAACGACGTTTCTGTTATAAAAATCGGTCAGACATCATTAGAGCAATTGCTTCACACTAGCATTTACAAAAAAATTAAAAGCGGCAAAAAACTACTTAAAACACGTACACAACAAAAAGTGAAAGGAAAATAGGAACCACTTCAGAGCGCATGGCGCTAAGTTTGTTGATCAGTCTAACAGCTAATAAATAAGATCACCTGTACATGTACTAACACATGACAGCTCGCCGGTGCATTAGCAAGCAAAACAAATCGCACTCTGAATGAAAGTTAAACATCACCTTCATGATAATGGGGTGAACTTTATCCGCCGGTAACACTACGGGGCTTTTTTTCTTTCCCTTTTCAACGGCAGCCTGCGCATCACCTATTGCCCATTTATCGATAGGATGAGGGAATGTGCTTATAACCCGTTCTTCGACATCCGCCACTGAACGAGGCTGGCAGGCACACAGGTGATTCAGGAGCTGGACGATCAAAGATTCGATGTACTCCAGCGCTTCGTCGTGAACTTTCAGCGACGGGTGAACCTGCGACTGGACCTAAAAGCGAATTTGAAAGCCCAGTAAGTTAGTTGTAACTTCTGATCACGCCTCCCCGGTTAGCTAAATTCGCAAATGCAATTAGCGACCACGTACAGCCGCAACTTCTCTGCTAACACCTTCGTATTAAAGATGAATACACTCCTCTCTGTCGGCACTTTCGAGATCTAATCTGCACGCAGGTTAGGAAAGTGATCGATTGGAATTTGACCATTTTTCCCCGAAACAGGAATGCAGGTCGATTCCTCCGTACCAATTCTCACCTTTCTGAGCGCGGGTACAAACAATCCCTTCCATTTTGCGGCGGTTAAATTGTTTTCATACTCAGATATGGGCATGATATACTGCAGTAATCACATATCATTCCAAACCACAGCTAACAGAATCGGTAATAGTCACCATTCTTGATATCCAATGAAAAGTGTGACAGCGATTCATACGAACGCGCGTAGGTAGAACCGCTTCCTCTTTTAAGACCGGATTTGCAAGCTACATAATTGGCCTGTCAGCCTTTGACTGCGACAATCTTGACGCGTAACAACGACTTTCAAGCGTTGATGACCTAGTTCGGCAGTTTGTGGGCTGATATACAAAAGAGAGGAAGCAAAATCGGAAATATTACATCAAAACAATAAATTCGAGGATCAATCGATTGCAGTGGGCATGCATGTCTCAGGATAAGTGTGCGCATCTTTTCTCGCACTCACGCTGACTTTCTGATACTGCGGGCGGGTTTTTCTTTCGGTTTCCTGAGTTTTCCTGAGGTATCTATCGCCCCGGGTTGGGGTTTGGGTTAAAAAATATAGTTTTTCCATTCACTAGGCCTTCACAATGTCTTCTGAAAAGTTTGAAGACCTCGAGGATGAACTAAAAGTTCTGCACGAAGATGTAACTGGGAAAATAACTCACAAAATTCCAAAGTTATCGGGAGGTAGGAGCCAAATTGTTGAAGCTACAATTGCGTGATTTGAACATTTCAAGTCTAAACCATACAACACATTTTCTGTTTCAGAACTGAGAAAAAGCACTATTCGGGAAGTTGAGAAGAAGATTGAAGATGCTAACTTAATAGTGAGTATAGAATGTAAAGTTAAACTTGTTAAAAGTACCGAAATGTGGCAAATGTCTTGTTGCATATCTTGGAACCAAACCTCTATTTCTTCCTTCTGCTTAAGTTTCATTAATTTTATTGTTGCGTTATTTGGTTATGTTCATCAACTTTCTTAACGTCACATAAATCTGTTTTTCTCGTTTCCGGATTTCCACGTATTATAAGAAAATTTCTGTTTCAAAGACTTGTCACGTGAGTTCATGATGTGATCATTCACTCAAATATATGTCACTGCCAGAAGGGAGGGGTAAGTGTGGGGGTGAAATGGATCCTCAGAAGTAGCATCTGAGATTTGGGGAGACCCTAGACCAATGCTTGCACATCTGAGACTTTAGACTCCAGAATCACAAAAAAACACACAAAAATGAGACTTGACACTTTCAAATGTGTTTTTATCATGTTTAAATTCTCTTAGATCGAGGAGATGGAAGAAGAAGCTAGTTCAGCTCCAGGAACCTATAGAAACTCGATGATGTCAAAAATACGCAGTTACAGAAGAGATTTTGATAAACTGAGAAAAGATTTGGTAAGATCAGAGGTTTTTGCACAGGATCTGGAGTCACTTTCTGGCATTAGAAACAAGGAAAAATGTAATAGTGATTTTAAAAGGGGCCAGGAAGGGAAAGCAAATCTGCAAACTTCTTTTTCTTTTATTAAAAACTGCTACTGACAAATTACATTTATGTCCAGTGAGCAAAGCACACGATTAAGATTACAGTCAAACTTCTTCACTACTGCCTACTTGGGAGCAGAGATAGATAAAACAATGGCAGTTAGTTGAAGTTCCACTGTATTTAAAAATAAAGGGAAATCACTTGAGAGTCGCACATTTTGTAGAAATTTATATTTGTAATTAAAATTTTACATCCACATTGTTGGCACACTAACAGAATTTAGCACCTTTGGAAACATTCAGACAGATTATTCATGCTAATTTTATTGTCATCAAAATGAAGCGGGAGGTTTAGCAGGCTAGGATCAATGTTTGTCTGGGGCAGGATATTTTACTTTCACAGTTCTTTCTTTATTTGTTGCTGGTAAAATAATAAGGTAGTCTGGCAGATTACTGAGGGGGGAGCTGTGATAGACTAACATCCCATCTAGGGGGGAGGAGAAGGGATTTGCATTAGCTCTAGTCACTTCATGTAACAACAATGAAATGTAAACCTTGGCACTGATTATAATTCTCAAAATATGTGGAGAGTATTAATTAATTACATTTGTTCCATTGCAATGCCAACAGGGAAAACCAAGTGGACAAGTTAATGTGACATTTGGGAGAGAAGAACTCTTTGATGCAGACCCAATGGTATGCCCAGCTTCTTTGTATTCTTAGCCCTAAAGTGCCCATATCATCAAAATTTTTATTTTCTTATCTGATTCTATATATCACGCAATGAACTTCTGCAAAAGAAAAATGCGATTTGGATAAAAAGCAATCTTTTTTAGAAGTTTTAAAAACTTTCAAATTTGCCGCCATTTTGGTCCACCTTTTGCACCAGTCTTCCCCTGGTTTGGAATGAGTTGTGACGTAGATTAAGGAACATGTGACTTCAGGCTGACTTATTTTGCTTGTTTTACCTCTATAAATTAAACTTAGTAGTTCATACCAAATGCTGGAAAGGAGCATTTTGCATAGACTGCAAAGCTAAATTTACAGAGGGGAAAACAAGCAAGATAAGTCAAGCCTGAAGTCACATGTTCCTTAATCTATGTCACAAATCTGAGCACATAGATGATGTGATCAGTGGCACGGGTAGACCGCAATAAAATAGGATTTTCAGGTTTTTAAAACTTTCATAGAGAAATCGCGTTTTATCCAAATCGAAAATTTTTTTGCCAAAGTTCATTGCATGGAATATAAGATCAGATGGGAAAATACAAATTTTGATGATATGGGCACTTTAATTCAAAAGCTTTATTAAAGCATTTTCTGTTTCTATGACTACAGATTTTGCTATAGAGCATTAGTGTTTTTAAAATATTTGACTTGAAGGCCCATTGTACTCATTATGTTGTGCAATGCTATCAAAATGTTTGGTGGTACGTGTAACAGGCAGATGACAGACAGAGTACAAAGCAAAACCCAGAGATAGATTTGTTACAGTCATAATAAGTGAAATAGTATACTAAACAGGAAATGGCAAATATTATATGTATTACTCAAGATGGCAAATTGCCCTGCTGGTAGTTTATTTTGCTGGGGCTAATTGTGTGTTTGTTTGCTAACATTGATTAGGCTGCACAGAAAAACAAAGTACGTCAAGGAACAGAGACCCTAGCAGTCATAATAAGTGAAATACTATAAATGGGAAATGGCAAATATAATATGTATTACTCAAGATGGCAAATTGCCCTGCTGGTAGTTTATTTTGCTGGGGCTTATTGTGTGTTTGTTTGCTAACATTGATTAGGCTGCACAGAAAAACAAAGTACGTCAAGGAACAGAGACCCTATCAGTCATAATAAGTGAAATACTATAAACAGGAAATGGCAAATATTTGTATTACTCAAGATGGCAAATTGCCGGGCTGATAGTTTATTTTGCTGGGGCTAATTGTGTGTTTGTTTGTTAACATTGATTAGGCTGCACAGAAAAACAAAGTACGTCAAGGAACAGAGACCCTAGCAGTCATAATAAGTGAAATACTATAAACGGGAAATGGCAAATATTATATGTATTACTCAAGATGGCAAATTGCCCTGCTGGTAGTTTATTTTGCTGGGGCTTATTGTGTGTTTGTTTGCTAACATTGATTAGGCTGCACAGAAAAACAAAGTACGTCAAGGAACAGAGACCCTATCAGTCATAATAAGTGAAATACTATAAACAGGAAATGGCAAATATTTGTATTACTCAAGATGGCAAATTGCCGGGCTGATAGTTTATTTTGCTGGGGCTAATTGTGTGTTTGTTTGTTAACATTGATTAGGCTGCACAGAAAAACAAAGTACGTCAAGGAACAGAGACCCTAAATAGAGCTACAGAAAGTATTGCAAGATCAACCAGGGTTGCTGTTGAAACTGGTAAGTCAGTACTATCAAGTTAGATCCGTAAATCACTGGCATAGGTCTCTCTGTTTAGCAAATAAATTACATGATAGCAAATTATGTATGTTTGTTCAGTAAT
>JAHPZR010054926.1:7500-16960 GCA_019787425.1 Platygyra sinensis | reverse complement strand
AACTAGCTTGCCAACTGACCGAACAGAGGGATCAGTCCCATTTGAGGTGCTGGGCGTGGATTTTGCCGACCCAATCACATACAAGCTTTCATCAAAGAAGGAGGGAGAGGCTTATATCCTGTTGTTCGCATGCAGTCTAACCTGAGCCATTCTTCTTGAGCTACTACCTAATCAGACTGCTGAAGAAGTCATTAGAAGCCTCGAGCGGTTCATTGCACGGAGGGGAAGACCCAGAAAAATCTACTCAGATAATGGAAGCAGTTTTACAACCGCAGCAAAGTGGTTGAGTAAGGTGATAAAATCGGAACAGCTTTAGAACCAACTCGCCCACCAGGGTATAAAGTGGCAGTTCAACCCTTAGCCATGCACCCTGGTGGGGAAGACAGTTTGAGAGGCTTGTGGGTCTCGTTAAACGAGCTTTGTATAAAGGCATTGGTCGTGCTAACCTCTCTTGGAATGAGCTTGAAGAAGTACAGCTTGATGTAGAAGTCACACTAAATAATCGGCCACTGTGTCATGTGGAAGATGATGTGCAATTGCCTGTGCTGACACCTGGCACGATGATGTGCTGAAACCTAGCACGATAATGTTCGGTCAGCCAAAGTTAGTTCCTGAAGAAGACCTAGAAGAAGAAGAAGATGCAGATTCGAGGAAGAGAGCAAGATACCTTCGTCGTTGCAAAGATGTTCTATGGAGTCGTTGGACTGGGGAGTATTTGAGTATTTGAGGCACAACCTGAAGCACAAAACTAAGGAGATGTAGTGCTCATTCAGGGCTCCGAGCGAAATAGAGGCAAGTGGAACATTGGGATAGTCATCAAGCTAATTAAAGGAAGAGATGGAGTGGTCCGTGCTATCAGGCTGAGGGCCAGGGGGTGGTACCTTGAGCGTGCTGTTCAGCATCTCTATCCGATGGAGCTCTTCTGTGATCAACTGCGAGAAGAGCATAAAGAAAGGGGAAAAACATCTCACCTTAATCCAAGTGCAAGGGAATTTCGTCCCACAAGAAGAACAGCAATTGCAGCTTCAGACAAGATTCGCCGCATTGCACAAGCAGAAGCAAAATGCACTGAACATTGAACATGTATCTAATAAGTTACAGTATTTGATCTAAGTTCTTATATCAAATAAAGGAGAGTGTCAAGATTGTGTTGACATTGGTCAGGCGTCACTGGCCCGCATGGCCCGTGGGGGCTGGGCACTATTAAAAAAACATTATGGGATAAAAAAGAGAGGCACATGGCAAGGGAGGCTGTGAACTGATGTACATGCATGTAAGTCCAATTAAAGCTGCCGGTTTAGCTTATTTAATCGTGAGTCGTGAATATATTGGTTATTGTCAGAAAAAGCAGTTCCGACAAAGATTAATTTAAGCAAAAACATATTTCGGGGTTAGATGAACTTTAATGTGAATGAAAGACCAATATCATTAATTTTATGTATCATTCATTTTATGTCATGGTTGCATGCTGATCTACATTATGTACAAAATATTAAATAATATAAGATCTTAAAAAGTTAAGGCATGCGATTATACCTGCACACATATGTAAATGAAAAAAACCTTAAATGATCACTAACTTTTTGGTTCACACAATGCCTGAGCACCTGTGCCATCATTTTGACAGTCAACATTAAGCTTTCCATCAGTTCGCTGGCAGGATGACAGCTCGGGCTCATCTCCATTGCAGGCTACATCAGACATTACAAAAGGAATGTCCTCATCTTTGACAACTGACACGACAAATTCAGCCACTGGACGTTTGAAGTCAAACTGACGACAAATAACTTTCACATCTTCAAAATTCCATTTATTAGGACAGATCTTTCCCCACTGTCCATTGTGAAATACCTCCACTCTCCCACCATATTCTATATTTGCACCATTTAAACGAACAGGAACTGTTAAAGTTAAGAAGAAATTAAACCTAAGTTAACAAATAGACAGATAATATTAAGGGCTTACAATATTACAATGTGTTCTTAACATGACTTGCAGTTATCTGCTACTTCAAAAGCAAATAAGCCAACAATTAACTTTTACTGTACATGTACAATCAACTGTTGCAACACTAGCTGTTACTTCCTTACATTTTTTTTAAATTAATCATTCTTACACTTACAACACTTATGACAACTCTCATTCTAAGCCTATTTTTACAATAACACAAACCTTTCTGTATAGTAATACTTCTATTACAATTAAATCTAAAGAATAGGGGATGGGGGAGCTTTTACGTATATTAAATAATTTTTTCAAGTTTATACTTATGTATCACTTTGTTGATGAAGTCGGAGAGTAATAGAAATGGTGAGTCATTCTGGGGCTTTTTCTTATAAATATAATACAGTAAAAGAGGAGGGTGTAGTTCAGGTTTTTTTTAATCAAGGTACTAGAACATGGGAAAGTACCATAAAGAAGATCTTCAGTGTTTCGATTAAATTCAGAGTCATTCTCTGTATTGAACCATTGTAACACTTATTGAGTAAAGGACTTTGTAAACTGACACTCTGAAAACGTGTGGTCTATAGAATCCAAATCCCCGCAATATATACAATTCCTATCTGATTTAATATTAAACCTAAAGAGTTCCTTTTTAGTCACTACAATTCTATGAATGAGTCTTTTGTACCGATTTGAATATATTTGTTCAGTTTGTTTTGTCCATAGGATGGTTTGGTTCCATCTCTTTGCACCAGTTTGTTGTTCTTTATATTTCTTATCAACGATTAGCCAGTAAAAGTCTTTAGATTTGGCTCGCAGTAAATTAATAACTACGTTTTCATCTAAGTGAAAGAACTCCGGGTCCTCATTGTGTATCATTTCAGCACTGAAATCATTAGTTTTCGCCTTAGTTAGGAGGTGACCTGGAATAGCACAAATAACTTGGTAAAAGTGAAGAAAGGTAGTTTTTTGTAGTGAATACTTGGACTGAAAAACAGGAAATGATAGGACATTTCCATTTTTATCTAAAAGATCTTTAATCGTTCTAATACCTTTCTCGAACCATTCCTTCCAGAAAAAAGGTTTACCTTCGATGCGGATTTCCTTATTATTAAATAGCATTGTATCTTGTCCATGATGGCATCCGTAAAGAGCCTTCAATTCATGAAAGAACAACATAATGTCCTTATAAAAAGAGGGTACATTTCCAAAGTCCTTTGCGTCGTAATTACATGATAGGAGAAAATAAAGACCCCCGTATTTCTTAAAAAAATAGTCTGGAACAAATTTCCAATTAGGGTGGCCCTCCGTTTTAGTCTTGGTATCCATGCTAATCTCAGCAATTTGATCATTGTTTCTATATCCGTCATACGCAGCCCGCCCTTCTCATAGTCCTAATATAGTCCTTCCCTTCTTATTTTGTCCCTTTTATTTTCCCAGATAAATCTAAAGAGCCTACCTTTAACGTTACTTATAATATCCTTTGGACCATTGATATTTGAAGCTGAATATATGAGAGATGATACCCCAAGCGCTTTGATTATCATCACTTTCCCAAATAGAGTGAGATCTCTTGACTTCCATATATCCAAGTTTGTTTGCAATTTATCGTTCTTAAGGTTGAAATTCATTTCATTATTTCCTTTCTCGTCATAGGAGAAATAAATACCTAGAATTCTGGTCGGACTACTGACCCATTTTAGTTGTAACGGTTTGCTTTTATTGCCTGACCACTTCCCCAGCCACATAGCTTTAGTTTTCTCTAAATTAAGTCTAAGACCAGAGATTTCGCCAAAATCTACTACGATTTGTAATCCTTTTTCCACTGAAGATAGGTCGAAACACAGCAGGTTGGTATCATCTGCAAATTGACTTATTTTAATTTCCCTTTCAAATATTGAAATTCCCTTGACAGCACTGGATTGCCGAATTTTCATAGACATAAGTTCCGCGGCTAGTATGAACAGGTAGGGAGAAAGTGGGCATCCTTGTCTTACTCCTGTAGAAGGCTTTATCCAGTTGGTGGCATAACCATTATTCAGTATCGCACTTTCTAAATCAGTGTAAAAGACCTTTACTCAGTTTCTTAAGCTGTCACCAAAGTTGTAAAGTTTTAGCACATGATGAATGCATGACTATTCTAAGGTGTCAAACGCTTTCTGAAAATCTAACGACCGTAATTTACCAGAGAGGTTTAGCTTCCTTGTTTGCTCCATAACATCAGCAATAAGTCTACTATTTTCACCAATATATCTGCCTTTGACAAAACCTGTTTGATCCGGGTGAATCAACGATGGTAATATCGGTTCAATCCGTTTAGCTATTGCTTTGGACGCAGTTTTATAGTCAACATTTAAGAGATTTATTGGTCTCCGATTCTTCAGTGCTAATAGCGATGATTCTTCTTTTGGTATTAAAGTTATTATACCTCTACGTTGCGAGATTGATAACTGTTCATTTTCATACGCAGCATTGAGACTCTCTACTATGTCATTTCCAATTAAGTCAAAAAACTCTGAATAAAACTAGACAGTAAAACAATCCTCCCCTGGAGATTTTCTCCTGCTGAAAGAGTCCAAGCTTTCCTTACAGTCTGCGTACGTTAGAAGGCCGTCTGCTTTTTCGCTGACCTCCTGTGAGAGACGAGGGACTTCTAAATACTCTATATAATGATTGAATTGCTCCTCGGTAACATCCATTTTAGACGCGTAAAGATCTCTGTAATAATTTTCTATTTTTAGCAAAATCTGCTCTTCCTCCTTTGTTATCTCCCCCTCGTCATCTTCTAATTCTGAAATTACTTTCCTACTGTAATTTCTTTTTTCGAGATTGAAGAAATATTTTGTAGGTCTTTCGCCTTTTTCAACCCACATGCATTTGGATCGAAACTTTGCAGCTTCACCTTTGTTTTCAAATATTTGTGGAGTTCCTTTTTAAGATTGTCATACTGCTTCAACTCTTCGTCAAGAGACGTAATATCAGAATTGCTACAAATAATATGGTCAAGTCTATCCATTTCGTCCTTAATTATGAGTTCACATTTTCTTGTTTCCTTTGCTTTTCCTTTTAACAAACGAGATAGTAAAGCACCTAATTTCCATTTTAAGCAGTTCCCAGTACATTCTTTTATCTTGAATATATTTACACTTTTCTCGAAATCCAGAATACATTTTTAGATCAAGACTTTTCTATCTTCTCAGAGTGTTTTAAGCCACATGAATTTACATTTTGTTCACACCAAACGTTAAGGTTCTTACATGGTGTTCAATCAACTAAATTGTATAATGTTTCAACCAGATCGAGCCTTTTAAGCTCTACCTACTCTAAAGCTCAAAAAGCAGATAAATGATGCAATTTTATTTTATTTTTTTGCGACACATCATATCCCTTAATTGTTTTGTTTTGTTTATTACATCAAACCAACCGTTTTGCCCACTCAAATGAGTATTATAAATCTCAGGTAGTTTTATAAAAGATATTTAAAATACTTATTTTCCTCAGTTGTTTTCGTTCAACATTTGCAAACTAATTTAATAATAGTAATAATAATGATAATAATAATAATAATAATAATAATAATAATAATAATAATAATAATAATAATAATAATAATAATAATAATACATTTTTAGAGCACTTAAACTTTAAGTCAATATTCAAAGAGCTTACCAATAAAAATATTTCGAATTTATGTAAACTAAGAGGTCAGAAGTTAAAAGCCTTTTTAAAAAGAAAAGTCGTCAGTCCTTTTTTTTAATAATGAATAGAAGTACTGCTACTTGATCTAATTATAAAGCGGTAATGAGTTCCATAGAACAGGTGCAGTATTTAATTTGGACAGTGTCAAACTGTAACCTAACATTGACTAGTCTTAATCCACAATTAGTGGTAATTGATCATGACTAATGAAGAATCAAGGTCAGGAGGGTAAACAAATCAAATGGGCAGTGGAGTTACAGCCACTTCATTTCTAGGTTTTGGCTTATGCCAAGAAAACTCAGTAGTAAGCTTGTCAAACACTAAGAAATGCAGAAAGGGGATGCACAGTGGTGTGCATGAGGCTGGGCCGTGGCAAGTTATGTATAAACTTACCTTTGCATAATTGTGTTTTGTTATCAGTGTTATTTCCACATTTGGTCAGTGCTGTACAATTATAAATGATTGACGTATTTGGCGCATTGCTGTTGGCTCTGTACCAAGTACTATTATAAAAACCATTGCTAGAGTAACCCATGGCCTCGCAAGTCAAATTTTCTTCATCTGTACCCCAACTTCTGGTACAAAGTTTTTGCCAGCTACCACTGTTGAATATCTCCATAATGCCATGAGATGGGTTCTCCCCTGACTGAAAGCGTAATGGAAATTCTGATAAAAGAAATGATAGAATACAACTTTGACAAAATAGAAAGCCCTGTGATAATTTGGAATTGAAAATAAAGAAGACAGGGCTGAGGATGGTTATTATTGATAAGACCAAGTTTTGGCTTATTACAATGAGGAAAGGTTTAAAATTATTATTTTTACGATAACTGCAGAAATTCACGCGCGCTCATTGGCTAATTTTTATTGTCCATATGCGGGCATACACATGAATTTAAAATTCATGCGACGCGTCAGCAAGCGAGAGCCGGCAATTCGACAATTTGTTATGGTAAAAAACAAATTGATGTCAGTTTTTAATGCGTCTGTCCTGTTATTGATAATGAATTTCGTCATAACATTGTCAAAGTAGTCTGCGGATCCACTCGGCTATCGCCTCGTGGATCCACAGCTACTTTGACAATGTGATGACGAAATTCATGATCAATAACAGGACAGACGCATAAAAAACTGACGTCAATTTGTTAAATTTCAGCTACATTGTAGAGTCATATCATTCATGGACAAAATAAAATTGAAATATGTGGACAACTTAATATAGTTCAAGGCTTGGGCATATAAGCAAGTAATGATGTTACTCTGCAGAAACTTTGATTCCCTATATACTTGGCATTAGGTTCTTAAAATAGAAAGCTTCAAGAAACGCTTATTGTGATCAATATTATTGTCATCATGGTCAATAACCTCAACGTTATAAGCTAAGTATGAAAAGCACTAGAATGAAAGTATTATTAACGACATTTACAACTACAGTATTGTAGATGGTATATCACTGTGGCAATAAGGTAATTGGCACAAGCTAACTACTTCATTTAAGCTATTACAATCACCAAGGTGTTTATACATTGGTTGTTCTTGGCCTTAACTTCTTGCAGTGATTTTTGTTCTGTTTGGGGCTGGGTAAAATATAACCTCTCAAACTTTTCTAGCAAGTATTTGATCAACAAAAGTAAGCAAGAAGACCAGATGAAGAGCAGCTTCATAAAGAATTTCATGAAGCCAGTTAAAGCTTTCAAAGCGACCCCTTACAAGAAAATTTGGCAAAGTTAATTTTAAGGTACAATTGTCAGATTTGTGCAATACATGGCATGAATATAGAGAGAAATACTTGAAGTATTTTTATAATCTGGGAAAGCAAAATCATATTTTGATTGGCCTGATTACAACAAATCCTTACGGAATTTTGAACATGGAAAAAAGTATCATAAGAACCTTTATAAGAAAAGACTGGATGTCTCAGAACAGACTACTTCTACCTTTTGTTATGAGGATCACTCTCACAAGAAAAAAAGGAATTTCGAGAAGGACCTACATTGTATTAGCTTACAAGAATGCACTGAAGTGCTGACACCGGTTTATTGAACAAAGTTCCTGGAAATGATAGATTGCCTGTAGAATTTTATAAGTATGGAAGGAAGAAAGGAAGGAAGGAAGGAAGGAAGGAAGGAAGTAAGGGAGGGAGGGAGGGAGGGAGGGAAGGAAGGAAGAAGGAAGGAAGGAGGGAAGGAAGGAAGTAGTAATCTTTAATGAGGGAGGACTAGTGGTAAAATGCTACTAATGAGTCATTTTAAGGAACGTCTACCAAACAAAGGATATGCAACCTTGGTCAGAAAGTCTGAAAAGCGTTCAAGTTTGAGTCATCAAGAAGACAAATTATAATTGTGTACTAACCCTTACACTGCAGTTGTAAAAATGCTGCGGAAAACTTTGATCACCATGTGACAGACGTTAATTGTCAGTGTCAAAATCATTCTGCACAAGAATTCTATCAGTGTTCCCTTGCTTTGGATGCTTTGGCATTTTGAGCCTGATGTATGGAGCTGATTTTAGGCCAGTTTAGCTCAGTTTCAGAGTATGGGGCAAAAAATATTTTAGTGTCGGATTCATCTTCAAAATCTCCGAGGCCACTCTGATGGTTTTTCATGGCTAGTAAAGAACCAGGCCAACTGCGGTTCAACTAAAAATACTCAACTCCATGATGAACTTTTTGCAAACACAGAATAGCCTATTTTTGATATATTCAAGTGTGTACCAGACTTGTACCAAATAAGACGCCAAGAGGTGATTCCGTGGGATGCTTGAGCTAGGGAGCGTAGCATTGGAATGAATTGTGAAGTTAAGTGCCACGATTAATCAGTTAGATCGGCCATAAAAATCACTGTAGAAAGTGTTGAAGAAATTGCCACTGTGCTTGTAGTGAAAAATAGCGTACGCCGTTGGAAAATTACTGGCAGAAGTAATATTGCAACGTGAAAAATGGAATTTGTCTTGAGGCTAGATTTGTTACGTTCAGATCGTGAGAACTGCCAGAAGATCTTAGGACATAAATGAGGAGTGGCGAATGGTAAAATCCGAGACTCGCCGAGACGCCGAAAAATCCGAGCCCGAGACTCTTTGGTAAAAAGTTTAGAGACTCAAAAAAAATAAAACAAACGACGCATTCTCCGAGAGCCACGTTTTTCGAGGTACCATTCGCCACCCCTATGAATGGTAACGCAACGTTTTACTGATTTGAAGACTAAAATATTGTGAAGGGCTGTATTGCCGTCAATCATTGGAACGTAACGAATCTGCCAAAAAATTAACAGGCTAACTGGTTGTCTGTTAGATAATTAGAAGCTTTTTTTGTACCAGAAAAGAACTGAAGTAGGCTCACTAGCACTTGCGTGAGAGAAAAAACGTAACGCACCGTAACGCAGCTGGTATATTCCGGCATTGATATATTGATGTGTCCTTGTTTATTCAAAATAGCGAAAGGATTAAAGTTTCCATCCATCAGAAACATGAGGAATTCTTCTTAACACTTTTTTCCCTTTGTATTTGTTAACAGTGGAACTCTGAAAATAAAATAAAATAAACATCAAATGGAGTAAACCTTCTCGCAAACACCATTTACATGTGCGTTCTGGCCGTGACAGGTAAGCTCAATGTCAGCAAGGATCCTTGGGCAAGAATACACAAAACTTTACACATCACGTAGCATGTAGCATGTTTGTCGACTCATAGATTGCACTGCGAAAAATTTCAATAGAGTAAAACTCTCGAGGCTTAAATATCTTCAATTACAAACCAACAAATATTCGATCCAAATTTTGAATTGGTTGGTGTCGATATAAATTTCCGTGATGGACTCCCT
>JAHPZR010054926.1:0-5000 GCA_019787425.1 Platygyra sinensis | reverse complement strand
TGAAGTATCACTCTGATTTCAATTCCAGCCGGTATATTTACTATTAGAAGTAAAACTGTTTCGCTGTTTCATGTTGCGTACCTGAATTACCCTCACGGCACATTGTTCGCTAGATAAAACGATGTTTATCAACCACTTTTCAAAATATAATACTTGACTAGGCCAAGGAACCTTGAATCAACATCTGTCAAAATATTAACTTGCATAAACCTGATGCAGACGAAACATTTGTGCGGCTATGTCAACAAAACAAAACTGTAAATCATTTCGGATTGCTGTAAATCAAATGCAAGTCAGAATACTCGGCTAATCGACCGTATGACAGAAATACTTTTAACAGTCCAAAAGCCGCACAAAGAGGAAAATAAATTACCTTTGAACTCAAAGATTCCAAAGACTGATCCACTGGTTTCACTTCGATCCGGTACGTGATCTGACCCTTAACATTTGCTAACCGTCAAAAAGTTTCTGCTCCATTCTGCTGCCGAATCTCCTTGTGAATGAAAGCCTTCTATATTTCAAAGACGGCAGAAATCGTGTAGCATTCTTCATCGGTAAATTCGACTTCAAACCCCGATAGAGCGAGTAGTTTTTAGCGCCGGACTGCTAAAGGATTTGAAACCCACAGAGTTTGTCACATCAACCAAACAAAATACTCTGTCACCCCTCCCACCCAACAGATTTTTTTGCCACCCAGATTCTGGGTGGTCACGTGACCAGCTGCAACCAGGGTTTTTCTTCCAACGACCAAGGGAGGCAGAGAAGAGAGACCCTGGGAATGAGGTTGCGTGACATCAAAGGTCATATCAAATCGAAATAAAGCAAGGAAATCAAAATCTATAGAACAATATGATTGCAAGCTTTTCTTTCACCTTGAAGGCACAGATAACTCAATTGTTGAACTATTTAACTCAACGGGCAGAGATTTTAACTCAAAGATCAAATTTAACGCCTCAACGGGCAAAGAGTACTCTGAATGATTTGTCTGTGGTACGAAATCACTTTCGACATAAAGCATGTTGGCTTCACACCTTGATCTCTTTTCTTCTAGAGACCAGCAAGCTGCGGTTGGCAGTTTACTCCAAAGTAGGACTTGAACAATATCTTAGCACCTCTAATCGCGAATCGGCAACAGAGCAGCTAAACACAAAAATCTCTTGTCTTCCTCGAGAGTCATCACTGAACCATTCATGACCTTCATGAATACTTCTACAATTAGGGACATTCATATTTCACCTCGTTTAGTCGTGGCCTTGATTTCTAGCTGAGCAGGACTATTGGTCAAAATCAATCGATATTTCCGTGTGCATTCACAAGCAACCTGGAATGCCCGGATATAAAAAACACAATGAACAGTGCATGTCTCCGACCTTACATCAGACAAATTTTGGCTTTTACTTATATTGTAAAGAATAGGTTGCCGGTCTCTCGCTAGGACTCGCCAGCAACAAGGCAAAGCTGAACTAGTGCAGCTAGCAGTAAAGGCACATGAAAGGAAATTACAGAGGATTGAGGAAGACGACGAAGAACCCAGAGATGTTATATCCAGTAAACTGTCAACTAAAAAGGTAAGAATCCCTTGCCGGGAAAATATCCAGAGCTGGAGCTACGACTTTTCTAAAATGCCTCGATCCATTCACTTTCGCTAATTTACATACACACTTAATTAAGGTAATTCCCCGGAAATAGAACTGACAATAGATTTTCGTTCAAACTTTGCCCACTAAATATTTATCATATGAGAACTTCAATTTTGAAATAAAAAAGGGGGGTGCCCATACTCATTAAGGAGCACTGGGACAATGAAAATGACCCATTTTGGCATTATTTAATGCTTATTACAAGAACGCATTCCCAGTAATAATTGTAAATTTTTGTGACCGAGACTCATGAGAACACGCATTAAACTGGAGTCAATGCATTGTATCGGACACAAATAAACTTTTTAAGTTTGATTTAGACAGAAAGCTGAATTCTTGATAAAATTTCAACCAAATTTCTCGACATGGTTACCATACGGCAAAACAGAAAAGACCACAGTTTACCTGCTATTTTCGTTATTTATTCAATTTTCAGCAATAGGAATCAGATCAGTCTTTCCTCAAGCAAAGTTTATGATAAGTTGATTACAAGGACTGGAAAAAAAATTGGGGTGCCCATGCTCGTTGGTGAGCTATAGCCATTTTTCAATTGAAAGAGCTCAATATCAAGGCAAATCCGCCATATTTTCAATGTGCGCGTGCACGCGGGCGCGCTAAATGACGCCATAAATTATGCGCAGAAAGGATGCGCAGTGCAATTGTGAGGAATAACCTTAATTGGCTCTGTAGAATACACTGCCAATAACCTCAAGTCATTTAAGAGTCTGCTTGGGTACAAGTTATTCTCAGATGCCCATGTTTCAGATTGTATGATGCATTGCGTTAAGGACACGAGTTACACTTTATACAATGCAAATTCAAGGTCTTAACAACGGAGAGCTCCAAAACTGACGATAATAAACTGATTTACAATGGATTTTGTCCTTGTAAGGCAGGGTAAGTGCAGTATATGCCTAACTTAACCAGCTGACCTTTTTATTAAATACTGTGCACTCCTGTTAAGGATGTAAGCTGAAGTGTAGCAGCTGGTAAAATAAAATGTCAGAAGTATTCCTCGGTGAAAATGGTGGGTTGTGCAGTTTTCTATATGACATTTCCTTGGCAGTGGGGATGGGGGAAGAGGGGAGTGGGGAAATGAAAACCAAACACTTTACGTTACATTTTTGTTTTGATTTCTTGTTTTTTTTTAAGCAGATGTTATCCTATCAGTAATCTTGTCATCTTCATCATCCCTTTCATTAAATTTTTATTTTCATTTTCATGTAGATTAGATGGAACTTGTCGCCACGTTGCAGCTGTTTTGTTTGTCCTAGAACATACTACACGCATCAATGATTTAAGATCATGCGTGTCAGGTCAGTACCAGTGGATAAGGAGGGCTAAGCCTAACACCAGCTCAAGTATGCCACAAGACTTAAAGGTAGCAAAGAGAGAATATGGCAATCAAGAAAAAGTGTACGCAGATATCAACAATTAGTATATACTAGAACAATGGATAGAGTTAAACGCACGCACTGATTGGCTCATCAAACTCCGAATATCCTGTGCTATTTACTTCCGAGCAACTCGGGAAAAAACGGCGTCCCGATTTGCATCCCTGACAAGTGAAGAAATCATCCACATTAATTTTTTTGTGGTGAGTATTATCTCACTGTTTTGGTATATACTAAAACAACCATTCACCTCAGGTTCAGTGGCTAGCGTTGGATATTTACCGAGCCGCAAGGCGGCTTGGTAAATATCCACCGCTAGCCACCTCCACTTCGGTGAATTGATGAGTCTAGGACCGAGCTCCTTGAAGTAGGTGAGCAACTTCTTTTACAACGGAAAAACCACATTTGTCTTGCCGATGAGTATGGGTGGGACACGGTGGATTGTTATGCGGCCGAGCCAATTGCCTGCTTGCTAGCGATTCTGGCGACGAGAAACGGATAAAAGCAAGCAACTTAAGGAAGAGAAATGAAAGGCAGCTGCTGCGAAAGTGGAAACCGAAGAAGTCGCCCCAACAACGAGGAATTGATGGGCCGAAACGTGTGGTTGTTGAAAAAAGCCACAACTACCGAATGGCGGGAATGTCATTCAACCTGGCACATGACCCTAAACAGTTGTGTTTTCGCTGCGGTTGAAACGGCCATTACGCCCGGGAATGCCGTGCATCAGTTGCAAGCGGAGGTCCAGAACAATGGGCAATCATCTGAAAGTCAACAGTGATGCGTTGAACTTCCCACTAGAAGAGAATTTACATAATAGTTATCTTGAGTTTGAGAATGTTGAGTTTGCTTGTTCCACGGTTGTGAAAGGCAGGCTGAGGGAGAATATTTTATTTTGGCAGAACATTGGGGCTAGCAAGTGGGTGCTGCATGTCCTTCAAGAAGGCTACAGCTTACCATTTTATTTTCCTTCCTCAGGAGGCCCTTTCCAGGAACCATCCTAATGCTGTTGAAGAAAATGTTTTTGTTTGCACTGAGATTTAAAAGTTATTGCTGTCTGGCGCTGTAGTAGAGGTGAAAAGTGAGGACTTGGCGGTATGCAACCCACTGGGTGTTGTGCAGTGCTTTGCACAAAAGCACCGCCTAGACATGGACTTGCATTATATCAAGCAGTATCTGAGGTCATACAAATTTAAGTACGATGTCATTCGCACAGCAGCAGACTTCTTTCATAAAGATGATTTTTCTTTTAAATTTGATTATAAGAGTGGCTATCACCACATCGAAATATTTCCTCAGCATTGTATATACCTCTATTCTACAATCGGCAGTTACGGTTTTTTCAAATTTACGGTCTTCCCATTTGGCTTATCAACTGGTCCTTACCTCTCCACCAAGATTCAGAGGGTACTTGTGAAACACTGGAGGGGTAAAGGTTTCATATTGTTTCCATATCTGGACGATGGAGCAGGTGCAGACCAGGATCGAGATGAGGCAGTCAGGTTGTCAGCTGAAGTTAGGAGGGATGTTTTGTTGAGTGGGTTCGTCGCCAACGAAGAGAAGAGTCAGTGAGACCCAGTACAATCTGGTGAGCTTCCGGGCTTTAATATGGATTTGCGATCTGGAACTTTTCAGGCTCTGCCAAGGAGGGTTGATGCTTTGAAACAATTGCTGAATAATACTTTAGCTAGCAAATTTGTGGTTTCAGCACGACACTTGTCCCACATCACAAGTTCACTGATTTCTATGGGTCTTGCATTGGGCCCTGTAGCAAGCTTGTGAACTAGGGTACTCTTCAGGGACATATGCCAAACAGCTCACTGAGACAGGCCTTTGTTGATATCTCAGGAGAGTCAAGCTGAGGTCCAGTTTTGGAGGGTCAATTTTGACATTGGTGGTTATCCAATATGGCCCCCTAGTTCAAAAGTAGAGAATATTACTTACTCAGATGCAAGTGGGCAAGGCTGGG
>JAHPZR010054923.1:62500-69477 GCA_019787425.1 Platygyra sinensis | reverse complement strand
AAGGGGTTCTTATCGTAAGGGATTCTTATCGTAAGGGGTTCTTATCGTAAGTGATTCTTATCGTAAGGGATTCTTATCGTAAGGTATTCTTATAGTAAGAGATTCTTATATTAAGAGATTCATAACGTAAGAGATTCTTATCGTAAGGGATTCTTATCGTAAGGGGTTCTTATCGTAAGTGATTCTTATCGTAAGAGATTCTTATCGTAAGAGATTCTTATAGTAAGAGATTCATAGCGTAAGAGATTCTTATCGTAAGGGATTCTTATCGTAAGGGATTCTTATCGTAAGGGATTCATATCGTAAGTGATTCTTACCGAAAGGGATTCTTATCGTAAGGGATTCTTATCGTAAGGGGTTCTTATCGTAAGTGATTCTTATCGTAAGAGATTCTTATCGTAAGAGATTCTTATAGTAAGAGATTCATAGCGTAAGAGATTCTTATCGTAAGGGATTCATATCGTAAGTGATTCTTACCGAAAGGGATTCTTATCGTAAGGGATTCTTATCGTAAGGGGTTCTTATCGTAAGGGATTCTTATCGTAAGAGATTCTTATAATAAGAGATTCTTATAGTAAGAGATTCATAGCGTAAGAGATTCTTATCGTAAGGGATTCTTATCGTAAGGGGTTCTTATCGTAAGTGATTCTTATCGTAAGAGATTCTTATAGTAAGAGATTCTTATAGTAAGAGATTCATAGCGTAAGAGATTCTTATCGTAAGGGATTCTTATCGTAAGGGGTTCTTATCGTAAGTGATTCTTATCGTAAGAGATTCTTATCGTAAGAGATTCTTATAGTAAGAGATTCATAGCGTAAGAGATTCTTATCGTAAGGGATTCTTATCGTAAGTGATTCTTACCGAAAGGGATTCTTATCGTAAGGGATTCATATCGTAAGTGATTCTTACCGAAAGGGATTCTTATCGTAAGGGACTCTTATCGTAAGGGGTTCTTATCGTAAGTGATTCTTATCGTAAGAGATTCTTATCGTAAGAGATTCTTATAGTAAGAGATTCATAGCGTAAGAGATTCTTATCGTAAGGGATTCTTATCGTAAGTGATTCTTACCGAAAGGGATTCTTATCGTAAGGGATTCTTATCGTAAGTGATTCTTACCGTAAGGGATTCTTATCGTAAGGGATTCTTATCGTAAGGGATTCTTATCGTAAGAGATTGTTATAGTAAGAGATTCATAGCGTAAGAGATTCTTATCGTAAGGGATTCATATCGTAAGTAATTCTTACCGAAAGGGATTGTTATCGTAAGGGATTCATATCGTAAGTGATTCTTACCGAAAGGGGTTCTTATCGTAAGGGATTCTTATCGTAAGTGATTCTTACCGTAAGGGATTCTTATCGTAAGGGGTTCTTATCGTAAGGGATTCTTATCGTAAGGGATTCTTATCGTAAGGGATTCATATCATAAGTGATTCTTATCGTAAGTGATTCTTACCGTAAGGGATTCTTATCGTAAGGTATTCTAATCGTAAGGGATTCTTATCGTAAGGGATTCTTATCGTAAGTGATTCTTACCGTAAGGGATTCTTATCGTAAGGGCTTCTTATCGTAAGGGATTCTTATCGTAAGGGATTCTTATCGTAGGGGATTCTTATCGTAAGGGATTCTTATCGTAAGGGATTCTTATCGTAAGGGATTCTTATCGTAAGGGATTCTTATCGTAAGGGATTCTTATCGTAAGGGATTCTTATCGTAAGGGATTCTTATCGTAAGGGATTCTTATCGTAAGTTGCGTACAAAACAGTCAGACATTACGGTATGACGTCACATCCGTAGAGTTCTATTCGCAAAGCAATCCTGCCGTCATATGCTGTGGGTACGATACGCACGGTATCCGCTTCAAAGGGATTGTCAATCTGGTTCTTTACAACACCATCCTTGTCAATGTTTCCCTGAAATGTCTAAACCCAACAAAATCAGTTAAAATAATGGACCTGGTTGCAATACAGGGTAAAACTGAGTTAATTTTAAAATACATATCCATTGCGTACTGTTACAATAGTTTAAAACGAGCATAGGGAGTCGGAAGGGTAGGGGGTGGGAGGGGGCTGAATGTAACAATAGTTCTCAACTTGGAAGCTAAATATAAAAAGGGCAGCACGCCATCGTAGTCTAACCCCGGTCAAATGCCTTTAGAAGTATTAAAGAAATTGAACAACTTAGATCAGTTATTAGAATTCCTAAGAAATTACGCCTCTTCAATCGCCTTAAGAGAAAGCTTAAACTCGCTAGACCTTCACTCACCACTCCATGGTTATTTTCCTTGTATTCTTTTAGGGCTTCCTGACCTTTCTTGAACATGACGTAATATTCTTTTACCCACCACCAGCTCTTTCCGTTTCCTTGTGTGACGATGTGTGTTATGAGTTTCACATCCGGTTCGAAGTCCACTTGGAGCCACTGGTACCCAGTCTCTGTGTCTGGAGTCCAACTGCCTTGTGAATGATGAAGTCTTCCCCAAGCCACCTCACTATTGCTGTGTGTGGAAGATGCTGTGATCTTATTGTCTGGAATCGAACCGTTTTCCATTCCCAGTGGCTTGGCAATACAGGCTGTATTTTATCGTAATATTATAGACAATTAAGGACAGTTGAATTTTAACTGGGAGCAAATTCTAAGTTATGTAAAAGTCTAAGGCAGGCGACTGGCTGGGGGAAACGAAGTGACATAAAGCACTGGGTGCCCAAAGAATAAGTTTAAAGCCCTGTTCAAACAGGAAATGTTTGACGAGGATCAAACACTGTTTGATGACCAACCATTAATTCGTTTGGACAATTTGTTTCATCGTGTTGAAAGGTGTCGAACAAACATTGATCTAACATTGTAAAACATTTTGCTCATTTTGGACGGTGATAAAACATAATTAACACCGTTTGGCCACTCAGTACATCATCAACATGTTGATCGTGTTTGATTGACTTTTTGATTGACAATTTATTGCAGGGAGCTTTTGATAGGCCTTTACAATTTACCTGTATCTGTTTCTCAGTTCTCCTGGTCGAAGGCTCCCTAAAACCCAAGGGTCTAGTGACTCAGGCCAGGCTCTGGATTCAGTCAGATGTATGTACCCAGATAGAGGACCATGTACGTATATCTGCGTTAATATCTGCATTTCTGTATGTCTGCATTACGTCTTAATTTAAAGAAACGGTTTTATATTACAGTGGAACCCCGCCTTACGACCACCCCGTTAATACGACCACCTCGTTATTACCGCCACTTTACTCTGCCCCGAAAAAAAGCTCAGTCAGTCATTTTCCTATTTAAATAACCCCTTTAATATGACCACCCCGTTAATACGACCAGTTTTCCATGGCCCGAAGCTGGTCGTATTAACGAGGTTCCACTGTAGATGCATGTGTCTAATGCTATCTTAATGAACCAGTCTGTATCAGGGAAGTAATTACAAGTGATTTAAATTGTGTCTTTAACTTACAGTCGTTTTTGCAAGCAGCATTTCCTAGTTCACAAACACATCGTGTCGCTAAGGATCCAGGGATAGGAACACATTTTCCTGAACAAGGCGGATTTGGATCGACACAGGGCGTGTAGTCACGTACCACCATGTTAAGATACACTGCACCAGATTTTGAAACCAGATCACTGGGATACCATTCAGCTGTTTTCTTGTTTAATTCGCATTTCTGAAGTGCTGTGTAGTAGTTAATGCTAAAGCAATTATGTGTGAGCTCACAAGAAATCACGCAGCTGTCGAGACGTTTTCCTTCAAGGGACGTGATCACGTGACCAGTAAGTGCGTGGTCCTTTACGGGTCTGGTTGTGCGACATGTCTGCTCAGCGGTTATTCCACAAGAGTGCATGCTAATTATTGAATAAATCAAGGCTTTGGAGAGTAGCTGCATTAACCGGAAATGCTGTCGACCTTTAATGGAAACATCAATAATGAAAACTACTGCTACATTCTGGCAATTTACAACGCTTGCTTCTTAGTTTCTGAGGGAACTGGGAAGCGAAATATTTATATACACCTTATTCCAAGATGGCCGCAATTTTAAGGCCCGTTTACACAGGCGATTTTTGTCGCGGCAACTCGATGCAATTTTTGTCGCAGCAAAGCTGCATCAAGTTTCAAACATGTTCGAAACCCCTGCGATATCGCAGCGACAAATCGCACCTGGTTTACACGTGCGATTTTGAAGTTGCAACTTCAACGCGACAAAAATTACATCGAGTTGCCGCGACAAAAATCGCCTGTGTAAACGGGCCTTTAGTGTTCTTTTGTTTACTTGCAAATTAGCCCTTGTTGTCTCGTTTATGAGAAAATATACTTTTCAATTTCGAGTTTAAGAACGAGGCAACAAGGGCTAATTTGCATAAAAACAAAAGAATACTTAAATGAAGGACATTTTGGAATAAGGTGTATTCGGCAATGAAACTGGAGCTCATTCTCGTCCCCAGAGGCCGCGATCCTTTTGGCGATCTCCGTCACTGACCAAAAGGATCGCGGCCTCTGGGGACGAGAATGACTGGAGCTAAAATATAAACAAAAACGTATTTCTGCAACTTAAAATCAGTTTCAGTTTTGTGCTTTTTATCCATATGAGCTATGCACGGTCTCGAATCATTATTTTCATCCAGTTTCGTTCATCGTTTACACGCTTTTCAAAGTAACGTAAGTTTATATGTATAAATTGGCCTCTTCCTATGATGAAGAGTATGTTTTAGACGTTAAAATTTGTTCCAGTTTCCGTTCTGGTATTGCTGGTTTTCAGTACCACGCCATTCCGGAATAATTAAAAATCAAAATAAAAACCGTTCAACATATAAAGTTCCTGAATTTGAGAAAAGAAGCAAGGTAAATATGCAAAAACTCACGCCAAGATTCTAGCCTGCGAACGCAGACGTATTTCCGGCTGTCGGTTGTCTCCGTTATTTTCGGCGGAACCAGTGACAGCCGGAAATACGTCTGCGTTCGCAGGCTACCAAGATTCAGGTCACAGCAGTTTTTCTTATTGGAGATATAGAGGATATTACATGCCCGCGCGTGGATATGAATTTTATCTTCGAGTGGTCAACTCGATATCTCACGAGTGAGCGCAGCGAACGAGTGCATGAGATATCGAGTTGAACGCGAGAAGATAAAATTCATATCCATAAGCGGGTATGTAATATTCTGTTTATTATATATATAAACGCCAGTGGCAAAGGCGCCGCTTTCAAAGGCGCGATTTATTATGTAACCATAACGACGGTGATCTCTTCACGTGTGAAGATAACATGTTATCATTCTCGTCCCCAGAGCCCACGATCCTTCTGGCCTGTGGTTGGGATCGAGAGCTCTGGTTTGGTCCAAAACCGGAAGTCCGCGATTCACGGACTTCTCGTCAAATCTAGCAAATCTGATTGGTTGAGAATTCGAAACGAATACTCTGCGCATGCTCAGAAAATCGGGTCTGGCCAGAGCTCTCGATCCCAACCACAGGCCAGAAGGATCGTGGGCTCTGGGGACGAGAATGACATGTTATCTTCACGTGTGAAGATATGAAGTTTTCGCGGGAAAGCTTACTTGGTATTTCACTGGTGTTTAAAAAATAAATACGGAGAAAAGTTTTACCCAAATTTATAGAGATTTGTATGGAGACGCCATGCTGGTGTGCTTCGAGATGGGCACCAACATGGCGGCTGGAAACCAACGGAAACATCTGTCACTGAAATTGCTACCAAAGGGTGAATTTATATCTCGAGGAGCTCAAAAACATCAATATAATATTGTTTTTCTAATACAAGAACTATCCAGATAGTCAAATTTCCCAAAATAAGTCACTTTTTGAACCAACATCACGTCTCTCTCGCCCGGTCATGTAAATGCAGCGTCACGCAAAAACTTAGAAATTCAAGCGTAATCTATCACAAAACCAAGAACCCATTTGGGGCGAAAATTTGCATGAATAATAGTTTTGAGCTGCTCTTATATATCGTGAAAGTAAAATTTCAGTAGAGTTAATAGTGTTGTAGTTTGAATTTTCGTGACGTAATGTGAAAACTGGCAACTGTTCGTTTACGAAGGGAAGCTAAAATTAGATCGATAAGATCTTTGTCCATTTTGGTATATGAACGTGGTCATTTTTTCTTATCTCTGTTGAAATAGGGATGGAGCCAACTGCGACATCCTCTCCTAAACAGAAACCAGGAAATAGATGTCTATATAGCCTTCAAACAATACGCGTGGCAGATAAAATCCAAGTTTGACATCTTTGGGCTTTTATTGCTTCAAAGTGACAGCAGGTCCGTCGTATTTACACACACTAACTGTAGCACGAGTGCGAATTTATGTCCAAAACCTATTTTTCTAGTTATGAAATTTTGATATGTAACCGAAGTACATAAGACACAATCTTAAGCTTATTGATACTGATAAAATATAATTGATTTCCTGAAAATTAAGAAAAATAATTTTCAACTGTGTCTAGATTATTGCTTTCTTTCTGATCAAGAGGGTTATTCTGAAACTCCGTTTACTCAATTTAACATCAGTGAAGTAGGTGTGACAGAAGATTATTCCAAAATGGATATTTTAAAGTTGAAAATGTTGCCCTTAAGTTCCTGTCGACCTTACAGAATGAGAAATTTAGATAATCTCGCAGATTCGCTTACCTGAGTGCTTAAATAAAGCTGAATAATCTTTTTACCAAAAAAATGATATTTTCGAAAGAATATGAACGAATAAGTTTGAGTTTAATCTCTAGCAATATAATTATGAATCATATGTCATACCTTTGATCTCTCCCATTGTGAAGTTTGCACTTTAACATCAATAATAATACGATGCAGCAGCAAGCAGAGGTTTTGTTTTTGCAAATCTTTTAGCATACGCTGTTTTTCTTTCTGATTGACAAATAGTTCCACGTCACTTTTGACAAAATGCCATTCACGCCTGGTCATGTTTGCTTGCAGTTCCTACATTCGTTCCAGCTGAAATTCTCCGCTAACAATGTTGT
>JAHPZR010054923.1:27500-60000 GCA_019787425.1 Platygyra sinensis | reverse complement strand
AATACTTTAGGAAATAAGTAACTGGAGTATTGGGAAAAAATGATCTTTGACAAATTTGTTTTAGATATTTCAGAGAACCTTCGACAAGTGACAATTAAAGATCTCTCTATTAAATTAGTATTGAAGTAGTGTTTAGTTGTGAGCAAATCTAATGATCAGATTTTTTGGAAATAAGCAAAGCCTTGTAATTGTAGTGTTGTTGTATGTTGCGTTACTATCATGCGCACGAGAGAGTAGGAAAAGTACAAGATAGGACCGCGTTTTACCGAGTAGAGAATAAAGAACAAGTTTCTTCTAATTGACGACTCCATAACTGGCGACGAGGATAACTCAGGTGAACCCCACTACGACTGCACTTCACATTCGTCACCTTCGATCGAAGACTCGTGGTAAAACAATTACAATCCATGTTCAGTTCTCAACACCACGTGCGTTGGCTGCCATTTGAGTAAGGCGGGAAACCGAAGTTGAACACTAATATACTGTCGTCACAAGATTACATCGAAAGATTACATCCGAAAATACCTAAGAAGATTAAACGAGTCGATTACACAATTGTCGTAGCGAAATGGCGATTGTCCTACCTCCATTTCCTTCATTTTCCGTTCACGAAGACAACGCTTCAGTCGGCCCACGCTGGAAGAAATGGCTGAAACGTTTCGAAATGTACCTTGCCGCTCATGATGTGAAGGATGCAACACGCAAGAGGGCGCTGCTACTATACTCCGCTGATGAAGAAGTCAGCGACATATTCGAAACTCTTCCCGATCAAGGAGAAGAGAAGGACTATGCGAAGGCAGTCACTGCTTTGAATGGTTATTTTCAGCCAAAAGTAAAAAAGACATACGAAATTCACATGTTCAGAAATGCTTCTCAGAATTCCGGTGAATCGCTAGATTCCTACTGCACACGGCTGAGGCGTCTGGCTCAAACATGCTAGTTCGACCACGAAGACGAAGAAATCAAGTCACACATAGTCGTGTCCTGTTCATCTTCACGATTACGGCGACGTGCTCTCCGGGAAGACATGAATCTCAAAGAATTACTCGACTATGGCCGTGGTCTAGAGATGTCTGAAAAGCAAGCCAAAGGCATCGAGGAACAGAACAAATTAGCCCAAGTAGCGGAAGTCCAAACAGTAAAAGAGGAAAAAGCAAAAACCTGGAAATAAGAAGTGCTACAGGTGTGGAGAAAACTACCCTCACAAAGGACGACCTTGTCCTGCACTGAATGAAATTTATAAACACTGTCACAAGAAAGGCCATTTCGCAAAAGTATGCAGAAGCAGATCAAATTCCACAAAAGTCAATGCAGTAGACGAAAAAGATGATGATGAGTCCACCGATGAAGAATACACCTACCGAATCACTCTCCATTCCATGCGTGACAAAATACAGCCGTTAACTGAAATCACCATTGGAGACAAGACAGTGACATGTCAATTTGACTCAGGGGCGGGAGTGAATGTCATTGACACATTTTCCTTCAATCAAGCCCTTACCAGTGGTTGGCAAGTTTGAAGCCGAAATCAAGGATAGAGTGACCACCAAATCGACGGTCACGCAACTCTGTGTTGTGGCTGGATGTGATGGGAATTTGATAGGATACGAGACGGCGATTGATCTTGGACTGTTACACATAATAAACAGTGTGTCCACACCCAAAGTCGATGACATCATCGTGGATTACAAAGATTGCTTTGAGGGGCTTGGAAAGATGAAAGGCAAAACTGCAAAACTACATGTTAATGACAGTGTAAAACCACTGGCCAAGAAACACTACCGTTTCATATCCGTGACCAAGTGGAGGCTGAGCTCAAAAAATTTAGAGGAACTTGTCATCATAGAAAGAGCTGAAGGTCCAGCCCCCTGGGTTTCTCCAATAGTGGTAGCCCCAAAGAAGACAGAAATACGCACTTGCGTCGATATGAGGGCGGCTAATCAGGCTATAGAGCGTGAGTGACATCCTGTAGCCTCTGTCGAAGACCTGATCGTTGATCTGAATGGAGCCACTGTTTTCAGTAAGATAGACTTAAACCAAGGATATCACCAACTTGAACTGGACAAAGACTCCCGAAGTATTACCACTTTTGCCACTCGCGTTGGCTTATTTCGTTATAAGCGACTGAGTTTTGGAATTAACTCAGCAGCTGAAATCTTTCAGAAATCCATTGAAGAAGTGTTGCAAGGAATTAGGAAGGTGTTAGGAACATATCAGAAGGTGTTAGGAACATATCAGATGACATAATAGTATTTGGCAAGAGCCAAGCCGACCATGATACTGCTTTGCAAGCTGTTTTTCAGAAAATGAGAGAAACCAATCTCACTACAAACCCTGCCAAGTGTCTGTTCAACCAATCATCAATTGACTTCTTTGGTCATCACTTCTCTGCAGATGGCATCAGTGCAGATGACAAGAAAGTTGCATCTCTCATTAATGCTAGTCCCCCCAAAACTGCAACTGAAGTGCGCAGTTTCCTCGGTTTGGCACAATACCTTGCACGTTTCATAAAGGGCTTTGCGTCCATCTCTGCTCCAATCCATCAACTTATACATCAGAATGGTAAGTGGGTGGGGGACCAGAACAACAACATGCATTTGACCACCTCAAAGCTCGCATGGCAACTCCAGAAGTCATGAAGTATTTCAACTCCTCACTCAAATCAGAGCTAATTGTTGATGCCAGTCCTGTTGGGCTGGGAGCAATTCTTACGCAAGTCACAGCAGATGGAGGAACAAACATTAAAGCGTATGCCAGCCGCTCACTCACTGATTGCGAAAGTCGCTACAGTCAAACCGAAAGAGAGGCTCTTGCAGGCTCTTGTCTGGGGAATTGAGCACTTCCACCTGTACCTCTATGGGTCATCCTTTCAAGTCATCACAGATCACAAACCGTTAGAAACAATCTTCAACAACCCCACTTGCAAAGCGACTGCGAGACTTGAGAGGTTACAGCTGCGCCTTCAGCCATGCAAAACCAATGTGGTTCACAAGGCAGGGGCAGACAATCCAGCTGATTACATGAGTCGTCATCCAGATCTCAAACTATCGCAAGCTTCCCATCATTTATCAAGAGTTGACGTCTATATTAACTTTGTAACCAATAATGCTGCCCCCCCTGCCGTTACGCTTCAAGAAGTGAAAGATGCGACAGCAGCTGATGAAACATTGCAGCGTCTAGCAAGAGCGATGGCAACCCAAAAGTGGCACGTGGCTGGAAAAGATGTCAGTGAGTACCAACAGATCAAACAGGAGCTGTCAGTATCAAATGGCGTAATTCTGAGAGGAATCCGCATAATAGTTCCTGAGAAGTTACGAAGTCGAATGATCATGCTAGCTCACAGTGGTCACCAGGGGATTGTCAAGACGAAGCGTTTTCTGCGAGATTCAGTCTGGTTTCCGGGGATAGACAGAATGGTGGAGGAAGTGGTCAAAGGATGACGAAATGTCAAGCTGCAAACCATGATCCGAAGCCAGTATGTGAACCTCTACACATGTTCCCCCTACCACTGGGCCCGTGGCAAGAGCTCTCCGTGGACTTCTGTGGCCCCTTTCCAAGTGGAGACTTCTTGCTACTTGTGACTGACGACTTCATGTCGGTATCCAGAAGTTCAAATCTTGACAGCAATCAGGACAGCTCTCATTCAAGGCAAGATTCGGAAGCAAGAGTTGTTCACCTTTCTTCGACAATACAGAGCCGCCCCTCATAGCACCACAGAAAAGTCTCCTTCAGAGTTACTGAATGGAAGAAAACTCAAGTCCACTCTACCTCGGGTGCAGTACGATGAAGATTCTCCAGAGATCGGACAAGCTGATGCCACAAGAAAGGAGAAGATGAAAAAGTATGCAGACAAATGCAGCAATGCCAAAAGCACAGACCTGAGTGTTGGTGACAAAGTATTGATCAAACAACCAAAGTAGAACAAGATGTCTACACCATTTAAGCCTGAGCCGTTGCAGATCACACACAAGAAAGGAATCATGATTACCGCCCAAAATGGAGAGCGCACTGTAACCAGGAATTCATCATTCTTTAAGAAGCTGCCTTCCAACATACCTGTACATCCTGTTCCAAGTGATGAGGAAGAACAATCGACACCCTACGTTGAGACACCTGAAATAGTTGAACCACTTGAGACGATTGAATCACCTACAGTTACAACCAATGAATCACCTACAGTTGAACCAGTAGAACCACGTGCACTTGCACCAGTAGATTCACCTGCACTTCGTAGATCAGCAAGAGCAAGATGAGTGCCCGAACATTTCAAAGATTATGTTACTTGAACATTGCTTTGATCGAATGGTTTAAGGAAGCATGTATATCTGAACATTATTTGGACTGATGGGTTTGAAAGTAACATGTTGTGTTTCATTTTTTTAAGTTTTACCTAGCTCATTATTCACAGGAAAAGAGAGATGTAGTGTCGTTGTATATTGCGTTACTGTCATGCGCACGAGAGAGTAGGAAAAGTACAAGATAGGATTGCCGCGTTTTACCGAGAAGAGAATAAAGAACAAGTTTCTTCTAATTGACGACTCCATAGGCCTGTATATAGTTTACAGTTTATAGCAATTTTTCTTGGACAATTCTGTCCAAGGGGGAAAGGTGCAATGAGGGTTATCCCTATGAGAAGCACCAACCCGTGAGACAAGGCCAGACCACAACACCGGGAACTACGTGCCCTACTCTTATGTGTTTATTGGCGTTGCATGGCAACGGCACCTTGGTCAGCTTAACTATCAAAACACCGAAGTTTGTGTTTCCGTGACCGATCAAGGGTTTTGTGAATGAAACACAGGTATCAAAAACTGTGTTCTGCCACCTTGACACTCACCTAAAGACTCTCTTATCTACACTCGATGCCTGCTTGTAACAAGATCTAGTGATCTACAGACTTAATAAACAAGTCTCAAGTCTCTACGGTCCAATAGTTTTCTATTTAACCAGAGGATTAGAGACGGCTACCCTTTTCAGGAGATATCTGCAGTTTCGCTATGAACTGTGCTTTATATCTTATTTGTTATAGATACGATTAATTAGTATTATTTGGACCTCGTGGTGTACAATTCAGGGAGAAATCGTGCTCGTATCCTTGGGCTACTCGCTTGTTCTCCACCTTGTTCAATTACTATTACTAATCATTTACTTCATTTGAACTGGTTAACGTTAATTTTGGAGGTTTTTATTGAGGTTTCAGTTTACAGTTACATGTATCAGTGTTTTCAGAAGTGTTTGACAGACTAGCTAAGCCGGATCATTCCACAAAATGCCGCTTATACTTTGATCATTGGTAATTGATCCACCTGTCAGGAATGAAATAACATGTGCCATTTACACATATAAACTTTTCCTGACCATGAACTATAACTAAATTACGATATTTAGAAAGGAAACCACTTCAATTTAGGCGGCTATGCTATAACTTTAAAACTAGAATGTAGATCAAAACGATTAATCAAAGTCAATTTTTATCTTAGCGTCCACGAAGTTGAATAAACCCCAGGGTCCGTTTCTCGAAGCTCCCCGTAATTACCGGGCCCGTTACGCTGTTTTGTTTCCTATTCCAGATAGGAGATTCAATAGTTTTTGAAAATGTTTTAATACAGTTATCAGCTAAAGAAACAAAATGGACTTAGGTTAAGTTACTGGGTCTTTCGAGAAACGGGTCCCAGGTCATACAGCCAGCATTTAACGGTAGCTAGCTAATGTTTAATCTCCCTATAACATAATAATGTAAACTTCGTCTTAGGCAATTATTACCAGCTTTTCCGTTACTCAGAATGATAGGACTAACATTTCAGGGACCATAAAGATTCCTTTCTGACCATTTCGTTTGTAGTTCCACCAAAGGTGTTGGAGTAAACTTACATGAGAGATAACATAGTTGACACGCGCATGCTCGCATATATCAACAAATGCGATTTTGCATCTCTTAGTATCCGTATAATTCTAGTCTCAGCGCAATACATGAAAACCAACTCGTTGGAGCGATGCTGATCCATTCGGCAGAACGAGGACTTGAGAACTTGTTTGTGACAATGCTAGTCTTGTCTGTATTCGCTTGGTACACCTGCAACAGAAATAAACATAGTCTGATTCTGTTCCTGTGCACACAAAAGAGAGAACAATTATTGGAAAAGGGAGTTGAGAAAAATATCGCAAACTGTCAGCAGCGGGTTGATCAATAATTCGCCAAAGCCGAAGGCTGAGGTAAATAATTGCTTTTCAAGACACTAACAATCATCGCTATTTTACAATAACCTGTTTCATTTTACTGTTTCGTGAGTTAGTTGATCACTGGCTAAGGTCGACATTTATGGTTTTCTACTGCCGCCTTGAGTTGCGGAAGTAATTTAGTAACTTGTCCTTCCATAAATTGAGCTGGTCTTTATCCATTTCCCCTCCTTTCAGACATTATCAAAATACATTCCAGAGCTTTCATTGCCTTCTTTGTACTCTCTTTTCTTTTTTTCAGACCTATTAATTAGACTCACCCAAATACTCGACGACAGCCTTGAGGCTCTCGTTGACAGAGGACTAGAGGACCCTTCTACGTACACAGGAACAGAGTATTATTTTATATCCAAATCACTGCCTGTTATACAGGGTAATACCTGAAGGCAGTGATTAATTTGAGATCACAAGCTGGACTCCCAGCCGATGAAAAAGAAGAAAAAATGCATCGAAAGGGAAAGTGATTCGTTGCAAGCTTGAGATGAAACAGAGCAACATAATGAACCCCATCGTAAATTTAACGTTAAATCCCATCCCAGTGGGTAGCTTTCCAGGATGGCGTTTAGCACTACTGCTAGTTCCTCAGGTGGATGTAATGCTAGTTTCCCACACTACGAAAAGTTGCTTTGTTTAGAATCTTCAGAACATCCTACAATAGTTGCTGTTGTTGCAATTAACTGCAATTAAAGAAAGGATTACAAAGATTTTAAGTAGATTACCTTGGGGTCTTGTGATATAGCAAGTTGAACACCATATCGTATAAAATAACTTTCCACCCAACAGCTCTCAATAGGGGAACCTTGCGTTGCTATGGCAATAACGGTTACCTTGGCTACAAACCTCACCGTGATGTACTCAGAATTGCTATTTTGTGCTGGCATCCAACATAAGTTTCCATTCAGGCGTCCTTCCCAAGGATCGAAACCGGTTTTTTTAGAGGAAGCTTTTATACTTCCATTAAGAATTGCGCCACTCTCCATACCAAGAGCTTGAAGAGCTGATTTAAAGAACAAAATAATTTAAGAAAGAGAAAAGACAAACAGTGATAACAAACATACCAAATAGATTACGCATGGTATGTTCAACTTCACTTTCGTTTTAGTTTTTTAGTCTATTTTGGTCATATTTTGTAACCGTCACTTCTGAAGATGTGTGTTGTAACACACGAAACGTCAAGTTGAAAATACCATGCGTAATCTATTTGATATGATGGACCATCACCGTAGGGAGGGGGGGTGCGATGGGTGCGCCCGCACCCCCCCGCAGACTGCTGAGGTCCACTTTTTTGTTAAAAAAATAAATAGTAAAAAAAAAATAATAGTGTTGTTCTGTTTGCCAAGATGCACCCAAGGAGGCTTGAGCTTGGCACACTTCTGAAAGATCGTGATGATCAGCAGCCAGCCGAGTGAACAATACGGATTTACAACTTTATTTCTATTTTTGTTATTTTTAAATAGTGACATTGGCATTGTTATTCTCTACATTGTAAAATACATACGTAAAGCATCAAAATCAATTTTGAAGTTCAAAATTTGACAAATATCCACGTTTTTAGGTTCGCTTTTAGCGACCTATATTGCTATCATACTGACCTTCAAAACGCACGAAATGCAGTCTCAGACAACTTAATTTTCAAAATTTCCCGGGGGGGCATGCCCCCGGACCCCCCTAGTCAAGAGCGCCTCCGGCGCTCGTTGGTCCGTATAATCAACTGATCGCACCCACCCGTAAAAAATCCTGGCTACGGGCCTGATGGTTACCGCTGCTTGTTTTCTCTTTTTCCTGAAATTGAGATGGCCGAAAAACAAGAATTTATATGAAGAAGAAAATAGCATTGTATAATTCGGAGTGCTCTGGTTGGATAGCCTTATAACATATGGGTTACCTAACGCTATATTCAAGTTATTTAAACCTAGGAAAGAAATATACACTTGTAAACCTAAAGTTCACTCGCCGATGATCGAAAGGCTGGCCTCACTTTACTGATTATTTCATTTAAAAATGGATAAGTTTAAACTTTGATTGATGCTGTTGACGTACGACTTCAAAAAAGTATCAAGGTTATTTTCTCTGTTCATGCTTTGATACATCTTAAAAATAATATTGGATTGAATGGTTCTTGACTCCACTACCCTCCAGAATAGTGAGACGATGGAAAAAGCATCCACCAGTTTTATTGGTTTTTTTTCCCCACACTCATCGCATGGAATCAGTGTCATCTGTGCTCTAACAAATAACGCTGCCTAACTGTATAACATAATTAAAGAGGCGCTTCATCTAAATAAAAGCAGAGAGCTAGACAAAAATGATGTTTGTTTTCTTACCCTCACAGTGAAGACCAGTGAAGCCATTAATACATTTGCACTTTAAAGTGGGCTTGCTAATACACGTTCCTCCGTTTTCACAGCGCATGCTCACACAAGGATCATAACTTTCGCAGTGAGGCCCACTAAAACCTTTCAGACACTTGCACTTTAGAGATGGACTGCTGACACAAGTTCCTCCGTTCTCACAGCGCATGCTCATACAAGGTTCATAACTGCGCATCACCATACCCATGTAAAATGCTCCCTTCTGTTTCACCAAGTCACCAGGAAAGTATTCCTTGGTTGCGTCGTTCAGTTGACACGTTCTGCGAAATGAAATGTAATTGACACTGAAGCATTGCGGCTCCAGTTCACAGAAAAATGTACAGCTCTCAAAAGACTTGTGATTGAGAGTCCGCATCACGTGGCGAGCAAGAACATGACCTGTATCTGAAACACTTGTGAGGCAGTGACTAGAGTCAGCGGTATCCTTAGAAAAGAGGATGATGTAGAGTAAGATGAATGCTGAATACGGTATCATCCCTGGTGTGATACTCAAGCGTAAGAATGATCATGTGATCTGTGGTAAAAAGAAGTACATAAACTTGACAATTACTGAAAGTCACTGAAAAACATTGCAAGTAAATCAGTGTTTACAGCGTGTAAATCCCGTGTTACAAAGCACTGAGAGTTTTTTTGTTGATGGGGGATTTTCTTTAGTTAACTAAATGGTACATGATTAATTATGCAAATTGACGCATGTGACATCACTTAACTGCTTTGAAATGGCTATGCTAACGTATATATTATCATAATTATGAAAAAGCTAGCCTGGGTCTTGTTCGTGTCTTTTTCTCGGGCAAATCCCCAGTAATCTTCCAACAGAGTCTATGTGGGCCCAGGAACTGAGTAATAAGTGCTAAGCATCGTTTAGAAAAGCTAAAAGTTTCGAAACACGATGGCGTGGTTTGTCTTTTTTTCTCATAAAATTCACTAAGACCCTTTCCGCTCCAAATACATCAATTTAGAGCTCCGTAGGAAATGATACAGTTTTTTATAGACTCTGAAAAGTCACAGTTTAAATAAAATAGGTATTTCTTTTCTGTAGATCGTTTTTTAGTTAATTGTAGCTGCTTTCCCCCACCTGCCAAAAGAATCTTTTGTGTATGTCAGATCTACTGAATGATGTTAATTTTTATCTCGGATATAGTTATATTGACTAATCCATTCACTTACTTTTACCTTACCTAATCTATTATTATTGTTATATTGAATGGCCACCAAACATTGGTTAGCTCTTTATAGCTTCAGGTACTGCGTTACCAAAGTTAAGAAATTAGATCCCACTTTTGGGAAATTCCTTTTTTTTTCCTTTTCTTTTCTGTCTCAAACAGATTGCAATTGTCGTTATAAGTCGTCGCTTATAACAATATGTTTGTGATACACTGCTTAGGAAATTAACAACACCATTTAATTCATTGACAAGAGCGACTTTCTAAACTGCCAACAGGCGGATTAGGGCTGGTACAAACGCCGCTTCACTCTTGCGCTAAACCTTACTGATGAACAAAGTAAAGCACGACAGAAAGCGGGCTCTAGATAGCATTAGTACCACAGTAAGCTGTACGATTTTTCGTCCATGGTTACAAGAAGCTGTCGATCGAGTACAAGTCATTAATATGATTTAAGCTCAGGGCAAACTGATTGTAAAGCGCCGCCGAATTAAATACACCCATTATTTTAAAAGAATTTGGTACGCCGCCTCAATCAAAATTAAATCAGGCATACGTGGAAACAGCATTAAATTCAGTAGACCCCGGCCAAACAAACAGAAAGTTACCTTGTGTAAACGTTTCATGTTTCTTAAGTTTTGTGGTGATTTCTGACGATATTCAGGCTTCTGGTCGAAACTCTTTTTTTTTTCGCTTGCCGGGAAATTTCGTCACCGTTTTCAGTGTTTATTTAGTCTCATTCTAATAGCGTAAATTACGAATCATAAACCTTTTCCGGTGAAAGAAATGGAAACGTCCTCTTGAAAGTAAAATTTCGTAATTATGGCAAGACATTTTGTCAAAATTACTGGACATGACTCAAGCAGTGTTTACTTTTATTTTGACAGTGTTTTGTCTTAATACCACTACACACATGAAATCAGTGTCAATTTGTTCAAATATTCACTTGTTTGAGAGGAAACTCGTTACATTTTAAACATTTAACTCAAAACACAAATAGAAATAGTGTCAATGCCAGATTTAATCAGCTGACTGACTAAACTTTGTACCCAGGGACTTATGTTTTTAACCAGCGGCTGAAAAAGAAGAAAACACTACAGTGGAGCCCTGTCTTACGGTTGCCTTGTTGTTGAGGCCAGTGTTTGTCCCAGAGAAACGCCCACACCTTTTCTTTCAAGAAAACCCCGTTTATCTGGCCGCCCCCTTAATACAGCCACGTGCACATTCTGAGATATACCAACCTTTAAAATCCTTGACAATTTTAACGAGTTTATACGGCCACACAAACGACTTATGTTAATCTTTCCATGGTTACACACTGATTAAAATTTCAATTTTTTTGAAAAAAAAAATCATACCTGCATTTCGGATGCTTTTAAACACACTTCAATATGTGCAATTGTGATATATCTGTCAAATGTCACTAGAATCGACCGTAACCCGTTGTACAACGGCCACCCATTTGATTTGGCTAAAATTTTATGGCCATTTGGTGATCTTATCAAAGGCTTTCCTTTGTATACATGTATTAAGTCACAAAATTTTTCTTTTGAGTTGTATGGCTCGGCGAACGTGATTTTCCGAAAAGAGTTGACGTATGATATATGACGTATATTTCTAAAGGATTTCCTCCGTATTTTACAAACTTCAACGCTTTGTATATTCAAGTTGTATTCCAAAAAATGGTTGAATATGGATCAATATGTACAATACATGGATGCGACATGTATATGCGATACACTATTTAGCTACTGGAATAAAAAAAGGATGCAGGTCTGCTAAACTAAGAGTTGCTAGTTTCACAACATTTCGGTTGTTTATAAGGCACACTCTTTATCAAACGCACTCGACTTTCCTGATACAGAAAAGTCGAAGTAGGTGTTTGGGAGTTGCTCAAGGTGTAAACGTCTTCAGAAATATATACAAGATGCATCATGTGTGTTGTTTGAGCTTGAAGCCATTGTCAATGCGGAAATCTCACTTCATCATCCGTCCATCCATCATAGGCCGTTTTCTTGGGTGTTGTGTCGTACTGCTGACATTTGGTGTCATTTCGAGGAATTTTTGTTAAAGGTCAGCACACACGAGGGGACTAGTCCCTGCGACTAGTCGCAGGCCGTTTTTGTTTCAAAAGCTAGTCGCAGAGACCAACTTTGGTCCCTGCGACAAGCCCCACCAATTCAAACCAGTTTGAATTTTTGGCACAAGTCCCTGCGACGTGTTGTTCAAAACGCTTCGTGTGAACCGTTCGTGAGACCAGTCCCTGCGACCAGTCCCTTCGTGTAAACTCTTCAGAGAACTAGTTGCAGGGACCAGTCCCCTCGTGTGTGCCGACCTTAATACCGCGTGCCATTCAGTAAATGGCCGAAAAAACGCCCATACGCGCCAGCTGGAATGTGTAGTCAATCCCAAAAGCAAGTGGAAGTTTGTAACTATTGGTATCCGTACACTTCTATCCTCAAAGCAATACATGAGGACCAGCTTGAAGGATGGATTCTTATCCAGTCGGCATAAAGAGGACTTGAGAACGTATTTGTCACTACTGTGTTCTTGTCTGAATTCGCCTGGTACACCTGCATAAACAATAAAGGTGAAATATAATTTGAATTTTATTTGCTAAAGGAAGGGGGTGCTAGTCGTAATTTTTGTGGTTAAGAAAGCGGTTATGGTACCAACTAGGGTGTTCAGCCTTGAAAGGTCCACAGAGGGAGCTTTTGCGGTACGTTTCGACAGGGGATAGGTGATATGTGATACGTGATATGTGATACGTGATACGTGCAGTGCGTGATACGTGATACGTGATATGTGATACGTGATACGTGATACGTGATACGTGATACGTGATATGTGATATGTGATATGTGATATGTGATATGTGATATGTGATATGTGATATGTGATATGTGATATGTGATATGTGATATGTGATATGTGATATGTGATATGTGATATGTGATATGTGATATGTGATATGTGATATGTGATACGTGATACGTGATACGTGATATGTGATATGTGATATGTGATAATCTACTTTACGAGTAAAAAGTATTCGAAGAAATCATTTTCATCGCCATTTAAAATTATGAAAGTGCCAATGAAGGTATTGTTTTAGAATTGGTACCTCTTAAGAGTGAAAGACGTTTAAGGCCACGCCCACAAATCAGGGCGTTGGTACTTCTTACAGGTTCTTTCCAAGAATTCTGATGAGAATTCCTCCTCCTTTTCTATGGGAGCCTTTCCCCCGTGCTAACTATATCTGATATCTAATGCGCTCTCGTAAGTGTTAAATATAGTTATGAGGCAATTGAGGTTAGGGATTAGAAACAATTACTTGTTTACCTCATGGTCAATTACCATAACGCCCGCGGCACCATATTCAATAGAGAAACTCTTAACCCAGCAGCCATCCATTGGAGCACCTTGCGTAGCTATGGCAACAACCCTTACCATTGTTGCAAACGTCACCACAATGAATTCGGTAGTTTTACTGTTTGTTGGCATCCAACAGGATGGTCCGTTGAGCCGTCCTCTCCACGCCTCATAACCAGTCTTTTCAGACGAAGCTCTTATATTAGCATTAGGAATTGCACCACTTTCCATCCCTAGTGCTTGAAGAGCTGTTATAAAAACACATTTATACAGTAATGAAAATTTGCTTTATAATAAGTTTTTGTTCTGTATTGCTTTGTTATTTTCAAGGGGTAAAAATAAATGAAATAAATACGTAATCTGTACGTCACAGTTGTGCATCTTGAATAGTTTTGCCTAAACTTTTCAAGCTCTTCGTTTATTATTCGTGTCAATCTTCTCCATCTTTAGCCATCCCTGTTCCTTTGTGCTTTATCATTATCTCTTTCATTTTTTTTTTTATCCTAGTAAACTGCTATTTTTAGAATTCCGTCAACATAACGGTATCTCTGTACCTGGCCAAAACCATGACTCAAAAATCGCCATTTGGTGAAACCGTAAGCCTATCAACAAATGATAGGCGGCGAAAACGACTGAATGAGAGTGGAGACAAAAAGACATGACATGTCGTTTAGTTGTATGCATGCTTTACTAACTCACAGGAAAAATCAAGTTCCTCCGGAGGCAACCAACATAATAAGCAACGTAATAACAACGTAAAAAGCTACGCATGCCAACGACGTGGATAGCTTTTGACCTAATTTAAAGGACCATTCAGAGTGCTTTTTCATGTATTTGTGTTGCTAAAAACACAACTGCCTGAAAACTGAGTGATTGTGCTGACCAGTGCCATCTGTGTCACGTTATCCCACCAAGTTACAGTGCGATTTCAGTTTCAAACCCTTGATTGCAAATTTCGTTGTTTGGTTCTGCGATAGCAATATACTTTTTTCTCATCATAGGCTATGAACGGTTTGTGACTTATATTCCTCAAACTCATTGATATTCATCAAGTTAAAACAAAGGAAATCACAACCGTGAAGGAGAGTCTGGATACCCGGTCTTAATTAGCATGGATTTTGACGATTTTTCTTCTCCGTTGTCTCCTTAGTGTTTGTTTCGATTGAGAAGATATATCAAACACTCGAGACAGTGTTTCATCGGCTCTCCAAACACCTCGAATTTTGTCAAAAGCCTCCGCTGCGCGTCGTATTTTCAACTCTCTTCCAGTGTTTGGATGTCTCTATGAAACACTGTCTCTCGTGTTTGATATATTACTTCTAAACACGTTTTTGCCTCACACGAGTTTAGCAAGAGGAAACGGTATTCTTACTTTCGCAACGAAGTCCACTGAATCCCTTCGGACACTTGCACTTTAAGCTAGGACTGCGAACACAAATTCCACCGTTTTCACAGCGCATGCTCGTACAAGGATCATAACTGCGAGTCACCATACCCATGTAAAATGCTCCCTTCTGTTTCAGCAAGTCACCAGGAAAGTATTCCTTGGTTGCGTCGTTCAGTTGACACGTTTTGCGCAATGAAATGTAATTGACACTGAAGCATTGCGGCTCCAGTTCACAGGAAAATGTACAGCTCTCAAAAGACTTGTGATTGAGAGTTCGCATCACGTGACCAGCAAGAACATGATCTGTATCTGAAAAACTGGTGCGGCAGCTGCTGGAGTCAGCGGAGATCTTAGGAAAAAGGCTAATGAAGAGTAAGATGAATTTCAAATATGATAACATCTCTATTGTTTTATTCAAGTGACAGGAATGATGATACCTAAAATAAAAAGAACACACCAGGTTATGTGAAGTATATATATGAAATAATTCATATTTGTACTGCGGTAGTAGATGAAAGTGAAGAGTGATCATCGCAGTAAATTTTCCAATTAAAGTAGTGATTTTCTTCAGGCTTCTTCTTTCCAATTGCTTAAATTGGAAAATTAACTGCGATGATCACTCTTCACTTACATCGGGTTATGTTGTTTGTGGTAGTGCAAATTTAATCATACTCCGTGGTATAATCACTCATGTAAATATGTACTTGGAACCAACGCCTCGTAGAATGTACAGTTCCTAAAAATAAATATTCAGGTATATTACAATATTTGGAGAGGAAACTGACATCAGCCTTAGTTAGTTTTCATGCCGGTCCTCTATCCAGTTGGACTGGATGTTGGTTTTTGTGGAGGGAGGAAAACCGGAAAACCTGGAGAAAAACCCTCTGTGCAGAGTAGAGAACCAACAACAAATCAGTTAAACCACCATTACACATGGCCGGAATCGAACCCAGGCCACATTGCTCGGAAGCGAGGGCCAAGCCATCCCTCCTCCCCAGTTCCTTGGGTTGCTTTTCACGAGGGAGGAAACAGGTGTAATTTAATTCTCATTGGACTGAAAAAGTCAAAAGTTTTAAAGAAACACGCTTGATCTTCCAGACATTTCTCCGGTCAGCTCATTAAAGTCATTAGGACAAATTATTGTAGTAAGACACGCGAGATGAAAACGTTAGCTCAGCCAGCCATGCTTTGCCGAACATTAAATAGAGTATTACAACATAATTGGGTTATTTTTCAATGAAGCTATCGTCTGATAATAACTCATAATACAGTTAACATCATGGTATTTTGATCACTGATGTACGACACATCGGAAAAAGACACTGCTCTGCATTAAGACACGTGCTTACCAACAAGAAAGCCTCTTTTACCTTGGCGTTTGCGATTCCAGCCCAACAAGATTGATTGGTAACCCTGAAATCAACAAGCTACAATCAACGAAGAGTAAAATTGCTCCAGTGGCAAGGTATTTGCTGAATTGCTCAATATCTGCGACAGGATAAATGTTCTTTACAGTCCGAGTGGCTTGAAATTCAAATTGTGGATATCATCCTTTAAAATTAGCGTGGGATTTGTTTTTTGTCAGTCATAGCAAATAAACATTCTGATTAGTTTTGATTTGTTCAGGAAACTAAATTTGTTCAAGGAAGATATTTACATATTAACTACTAAAATTCTGACTTCAGATTTATAAGAAGTCCGAAAAAATACGTTTATTTCTTCATTGGGGTTAAAGATTCATGATAACTTAGTAATAAAAAACCTTTTATGTTTCGACAAATTCATCATTTTATCTCTTATATTTTAGAAGCAGTTTATTTGTCTAGGCGGTTTTCACTTGACGTCATCAAACTTCAATTGTAAACCTGATGTAGACTGTTGTTTGCTCCATAAAGCTGCAATTTAACCTTTAAATTCTTAAAATTAATGATGGTTATATTTAATTTACATACAGGGATCACCTCAAAACTCCCTCTTCAGACCGTGCATGTATTTTTTATTTAAAAGTGTTGGAATAAACATCATATGGGATGACAAAGGCCAGGCAGATGTTCTTGTTTCTCAACTAAAAAGCATGTCTTTTTGCGTTCAGTCTCAGATCCGTTAGCAGAAAAACTGGCTCGACTTTAAAACTGCGATAACGCGACAGTTATATCTTTTGCTTCATATTTATCCACGCCTTTTTCAATTTTTAAATTACAGAAGAACGTCAGTGAATAACATGTTCATTGTCGGCAAATTTGACGTTGGGACTTGAACAGAAAAAAAACAAGCGGATAGTTACCTAACCTTGAGCAAATTTGCTATCTCTGGTGCTGAGCCCTGAGAGAAACATCCTGGATAAAGTTCTCCTCTTCCGCTGATAATTTCGTTACAGACTCATTGAAGTTTCGGTTATTCCTTACGATATAACTCTATGATGGCAAGGAATGAATTTCTTATTGCAAAACTCATAACTCCGTTAAAAAGGACTCAACATCCTTTTCAGGACAAGTTTTGGTAAAAACAAGTTAGACAGGCTGTCAAAATTCTCAGGCCTGCACTGGTCAAACCTTGACATTGGAACGTGGCACGGCCACTACAAGAAAAAAAAACAATGTCAATTTGTTCAAATATTCACTTTTCAGTTGTTCTTGATGGAATATTCATCACGTTTGTAGCATTTACACCCAATAGTTTTGTTTGCTTTCTCTCAAGTTCATTGACATAAATAAATAGTTTTAATTGCGGACGAAATACTTTAATAATGTATATTGATTAAGAAGTTCAAAGTATGTGGGAAGCGTGTTCTGTTGTAGAGTAAAAAAGGATAAAAGCTTCAGTACTTTTCCTTTCTCGTGTGTGAAGCTTCTACCTTGTTTCAGCTAACACCTTCAGTTCGATGAAATAAAGTTCGAAAATGTGTAAGAGAGATCGTTGTAAACTACCCCTCATACTCCTCTTTTTCTCCTCGTTGAAGGGAGGCCAAAGGAGAGAGAGCCTGGGATCAAGCGAGTGTTAGAACTTAATCTTTCTGGGATCTCATGGCAAATAACAACAACAACAACAACAAAACAGTAACAACAATAATAACAATGATAATAATAATAATAATTCTATTTATAATTCCATTAATCGTCAATGAAATTGTTGACAGCCGAATAAGTAATATATTTAAGAGAATTTTAAATATTTTATAACTACCATTTTAAATTAAGATATCCTAAATAGTTTATCAATTTTTCTTTTTTTATTTCCGAGTAAACTTATGCTTGATCATGACGTGCACAACCAGAGTGCCCAATCAACATTGCGAAACTAGTTATTGAAACTTCACACATTTATGCCTACGTACTATACTCGATTATCCAAGTCGCAGCCCTTTAGTACAAAGTACCCTAGACTTAACTTACAAAAAAGCGCTTTCTCACGTGTAGGTGTCAAAATTTGGAATAAGATACCGAATGTATTCAAAACATGTTCAAAAACTTCCTTAAAAATCAAATGAAAACGTCTTTATTTCAGATCCTTGATAATGAAGATTGTTATCTTGATGCCGAAAATATTTCCTCCAAACTCAAAGACTCCACAATTAAAACAAATTGATCCAATTACTTTAGTATCTAATTTTCTCCTATACTCTATTGATACAACTATTGATGTATTTATCAGTAATGCTTCCCTTTACAATTTAACAATGTTTAACTATTCATTTCTAAATTTCTTTACTTAACGATAATAAATAAGACCATTGCTTTTCATCAATAAAATGAGCTGTAAAATGACCAAGAGGGAAACTGAAGTTAAAAAAGCTCCCTAGAATGAAAAGTGATAGTTTGATGGACCGAACTACAATAAGAAAATAACAATTCAGTTTTCTTACCAGAGGATTTCGTAAAGATGATGAAACGAATGAGTTCGCAAGAGGTTGCTAATATTCTCCTCTCAAAACAAATGTAAACATGCAAATTAATATTTTGGCGATCATATGTGAAGGGTAGATGTGTGCAAGATCACGTGAGACAATAAAAAAGAAAGGCTAATGACGTGAGACAATTAAAAACAAAACCAGATCACGTGGAGGACAAAAGAACGCATTCCACACTTCCCTAACAACTAGCAAAAGTGAAAACGGTTTCCAAAGTGAGCTTTCAAACACTTGGTTGTTAGCTTTAGGGAAATGTGGAATGCCTTCCTGTGTTCACCACGTGAGCAGCCTTTGTCTATTTTGCTGCTTCACGTGCCTCAAGCATGGCAGTGACGATCTCTTGTGTTATATCACGCACGGGTTTTTGCCACTCTGGTGTTAAATAATCATGCACAAGTAATGCAACCAAGTGGAAACTGACAATCATGTTTCTATAATATGCAAATAAAATCGTGTGTTTTCAAATGTTAAGTCGAGTTTCTGCGTCAGATATTTACGGTGGCCCATCATGATCTAATAATAATGATAAGGATTCTTTTGTTCTGTGGTTGGCAAAATTTAAATATCAAAAGATTTGTTTGTGAACAGTGAGTATCGCTATCTTAAAATATTCAATGAAATTACCGGATAAAAACGAGTTAAAAAATTGCGGTCTTCAAGGCTTGCTTACACAACAAACAATTCTTGAAACACAACACCATGATTTGAAACATAAGTGAATATTTGTGAAACATAACACAAACTATTGGCGGATCGCTCTCAGGGTAAGCCTCGGTACGAGGGCATAAAAACGAGGCGGGTGTCCAAATATGGCGATAGGTGAAGCGGAGACGTTTGTCAGCAAAGGGAAGTTATATTCCTGAAGCTAGTCTTACGGTAAGGAAACCAGTAGAGTTGGAAAAACCTGAACTTTTGTTTTGACAGCGGTTTAAGCACGATCTTGCAAGCGCAGTTCGTAAGACGACGATATGTTCGAATGATCAGACTACAGGCTACATGTCACGGAGAATGTTTGTCCCTTTTTCGCTATGTTTTCACATAATTAAGCATATCTCATTGAAACAGGTCAAACCCTTGAGCATCATGGTCTTAATAAGAACGATGAAACTTAGTACGTTTCTTTTGCATTACTTTTCTATGTTTAGGTCATTTGTACTATTTATAGCTGCTCGTTACTACTTCTCAGGCTGTAACGTTTTCCCATATTTTTAGATTTTTAAATTTTTACATTACTTTATTCATGGTTACTAATTTTTTAGCCCTGTCTATCATTCTTTTGTTATTATTTATCTTTTCACTAGTTACATCGTATTTCCCGTATTTTAAATTCGTAACGTTTAAAACTAGGCCGTGCCTTCCAAAATATTGGAAAATTCAGTTCGTCTATTATTCAACTCAGTTATAGCTGATTAGATCCTCTACAGCGGGTGGATCCGATACTTCTGTTTTGTCACGGTAGTCCTTGCAAAAAATAATTTCAGTAAACCTCGCGTTCATTCTGTCTGTCAACCTTAACTTCATTCGGTCCGAACACAAATAGAAATTAAAAAACAAAACCTTCTCTTTTCCGTACACATCTGCAATAATTTTCTAGTTATATTAATTCTTGTTTTTAGAAGAGCGGTACAACAGCCAAAGTATCTTAATGATAACGATGATAACTTAATTTGTGTCTAAAAAAGATCTAGCTCTCCATAGAGTTAAGGCGCTTTTAGACCAATTACACTATTTAACAAATTGACGTCAGTTTTTTATGCGTCTGTCCTGTTATTGATCATGAATTTCGTCATAACATTGTCAAAGTAGCTGTGGATCCACGAGGCGATAGCCGAGTGGATCCGCAGACTACTTTGACAATGTTATGACGAAATTCATTGTCAATAACAGGACAGACGCATTAAAAACTGACATCAATTTGTTTTTTACGATAACAAATTGTCGAATTGCCCGCTCTCGCTCGCTGACGCGTCGCATGAATTTCAAATTTATGTGTCTGTCCGCATATGGACAATAAAATTAAACCAATGAGCGCGCGTGAATTTCTGCAGTTATCGTAAAAATGACAATTTAACATGGCTCCAGGCTAGAGGAATAAACCAAAACAAATCCCATCGAGGTTGAGGGATAAATGATTAATTTCCTTTGATTTATTCTAAGTCAAAGTTTTCAGTGATATATCGAAATTGCCAAATTACTTACTCACCTATCCTCATATTGCCCCGCAATTAGGCTATAAGACATAAACCTTAAGTGATGAGTTCCAGTCCTCCTCATTTTTTCTCTACAGGCCTAAGCGCGCTGGAGACATGCACGAGTCTATCAGAGTATCAGTGTTCTCACAAGGCGACGAATTCAGAATATAGCGTGCCAGGCCGAGAGTCCAGGTTCTTAGCAAATAGTAATGAGACACATATCAGTATCTTTTACTCAGTGACATAGTTTTTCTTTCCTGTTTTGAACAAATAACATGTTTGCGTGTATACTTCAGTGGAGGTCCTCTCTTCGTTTGGAAACCTAACTTAGCCTGAAAAGGAAAGATTAATTTAAATTCGGGTTGTGAGCCAGAGGTTACTTCCTCAAGGCTAGTAATTTAAAATGTTGTTAAGTACTGTTGGATTTTTCGGTCCAAGAAAGAGAGAAGAAAGGAAGCGATGAATCAAACTGTTAACGTCATATAGATACGTAATAATATCCCACCCAGACGTTTTTTTAAAAAAACTCATCATTCAGTCGGGGCGAATAAATATAATTTCTCTAATAACTTCCTATGACACGGAAGTGGCCAGACATACTTGCGATGTATTCATGAAAAAAATCGCTTGGATTAGCACGCAGTTTTAATAAAATCTTGCTTACTAAAAACAATCAATTTTGACTCGGCATTTGTATTGAAAGAAGCTTCAGTTGCTGGGGGATGTGTCGGTTCCCTTTATTGTGTGACATAAAAGCATTAATTTTAAGTCTTGTGACATCTTCACTGAAATTCGAGAAAAGACCATGAGTAAGCGTAGGTCATGAACAAGTCTAGGGCACGTTACTAAAAGCTTTGCGGGAGCTCTCAATTTACGACATAACATGGCAAGAAAAATTGTCCGCTAAAACGGAAATGGCTCAAGCGTCATCGTCGCTTTTAATTTGATTTTCTTTCCTGTGTAACTTTAATGTAAACTTGATGGATGTCGGAATACGTAAACAGCCATTGTTAGCCGTGAAAAATTAACCAGAGAAGGCAAAATTCGCCTAACAACTGTGTGTTAAGCCGAGAGATTGGAATACTGTTATATTGGTCTACCGCTGAGTCTGAAACAGTGTGGAGTTCTGTCGTGTGGCTTTTAATTTGGCTAATTTTGATTTAAGTTCTTAAAAAGGGGTAAATGACGAGGAATGGACATTCGGACTTCTCGTTCCGTGTCAGGATTCTGTTCACTGTTATTCAAGGTAAGCATGTAGTGTTACGAAATGAGTTTAACCGCTGTCATCTTATCTCTCCTCGGTGAGGACCAGCACATTTTTCTTTCGTATCTTTTTATTGCGCAATTCCCAGAACACGGTCTGTATCTCATGGTCAGTTACTACTGACGGCCTAAAAACCCAAACATGGCAAGCGGAAGAAAGTAAACAATTGATTGTTTTTCGTTTCAAGCTAGATGCGGTGCTAAGAATTTGATAAAGTGTTCATTGCTTGCCATCATTACGCAGAAAAGATCACGGGAAAACCTGAATTCTTTAGAATATAAAACGAACCGGAATCCGTCTTAGGGGATTAATTCTGTTGGCAGCATTCTGCAAAAGACATCAAAGGATTTAAATAAAACAAAACAACGGTATTCATAAACAGTGAGTAAAAACAAACAGCATGCAAAAAGAAAAGAAAAGGGTTTTGCAGGAAAATAGTTAATTTTTGGCGAAAATAGACGAAAAATCTTTACTATTTACTACCGAATCGAACTTCTTTCAGAAGTCTCTTAAGAAGGCGGTATTTCATTTCCCCTCAAACATTTCAGTATTGGCGTCTGAGACAAAATAAACATGTAAGTACTTAATACTTGCTTGAAATATTTTACATAAACCTCAACAACTCACAGAGTTTCGCAAGCATTTCACGTCAACAGTCGGGTGTATAACTAGGTCAGGCAAAATGCTGGACTTTTTTGGCGAAAAAATGTGTCGCTCGACTGGCTCGAGACGCAGACAAAGTTATTCGGTTGATAGAGTTAATAATCGCCCCATAATCTGTTTAACAGGATCTTGATGACATCAATAAGCTTATAACGTCTTAATGCTCTTACGTCATACATACGTGACATGTTATTACAGCAGGATGTTTTAGTCGGTTTAGAATTTTAATGAAATCCTGGAAAGTAAGAATCTAATGAAAACCACTTGTCGTGTAAACAATTTCTGTGTCCGAAAAACCTTCTCTTTGTTGAAATCTGTAAGACAACTTGACAAAAGTACCAAAGGGCTGGAAGGGGCGGGAGTGGCGGGAGGGAGAGCTCGAGAGGTCGGGATCAATTAAGTTAAGGAAATTGGACACGTTCGTTGATTTGTCCCCATATCATAGTTCGAATTCACACAGTGTTCTGTCATAGTCAAGCCAAGAAACAGGGACTTTCCAAAAGTGATTGCGAAATTTGCACATATTGGGACAAAAGAATTGCCTGTTCCTAATGGCAGATTGCGTGACGAGTTAGAAACACGTGAAAGTCACCCTTTGCGCTCATTAAACAGTCGACCCCCGGTTAGGGTTTGGCGAACTTCACATTCTCTTGTATGCAAGTTTCGTAAGTGTGGCACTGTTTGCCTTTTGGGGGTTTGAACCTTTTTCTTTAATCTGTTCTTTCTAATAGCTATATTAGAAGCAAAATGTACGAGTTGTTACTCTAAACAATCATTGGATGAGGTTTTTGTGATATCCAGAATAATCAAGGTCGAGGTAGGTAGGCTGATAACCCTTACCGAGACCTTGATTATTCTGGATATCACAAAAACCGAATCTTATAATTGTTTTATTATACATTGAACTCAAAAACTTGGAAGTCATGTTTCTGCTTCTTCACTGATGGCAAGCAACACGAGTCGCGCGAAGTTGACATGATTACCCTTGGAAATCATGCGCTGCGGTCATACATGACATGATTATCCGTGACCTTGAGTGTCCTTGACATGATTTTTGTATAATCTGCAGTTATGGCGTCACGGGCGCTGATTTCGAAAATTCACTGTACGCTTTCGGCCAGTAAGAAAAGAGTCAGAGAGTTCAATGTATAATAATATATAATATTGATCTCTTGTATCTTTTTCTGATTCTTGCTTTCAGTTGCCTTGGCTCTTTTAAGAAGCGGAAATCAAGCTGCTGCCATTACGGTTTCACCCAGCTCCTTAGTTGTTCCTTCGTTAACCATCCAAAACAACTTAACAACAAACTCTCTTTCTACCAATGGCACTAAAACGACGTTCGTACGAACGAAATCCATTGCTTCATCTTTATTTCTTCTCACCTCCTCTTCGAAAAATGCACAAAGCGCGGTAAATTCAAGATATACAAAGACTTGGACCAAGTCCTCTTGGATAACTATGTCACAAACAGCAAGCACATTCGTCACTCAGTTTCACTACACAGCCACACCCGCACTGCCCACCACTGTGCTCGTTATCAAAGGACTTCCCAGTGTTGAGGTGGTTGCGGCGATAGCAGGTGTCCTTGGAGCAATTCTTTTGATCCTTTTAGCAATAATTGTAAGTATGCTTACTTGTTAAACGTTTCAAGTCAAAAATCAATCTTGCCTTTCCCTTCAGAAATCGAGGGCGCGGCATGCGAATTAGGGAGCTTAACCACGCGCGTTTTTGAGACGCGGACGGTAACCGAAAGTGAGCTGTTTTCACTTTTAACTTGCCCGCATACAACCACATTCACATTGGTAAGTATCTTTTCTCCATTAGAAATGAGTGCTATAAAAATGTAGGAGACAATACTTACCTCGCGAAATGTTCTCTTCCGGTTGCCGTCCGCGTCTCAAAAACGCGCGTGCTTAAGCTTCCTATTGGGAGGAGATGTTGCGCTAAAATACAGACTGTTTTGAGTCTAAAGCTGTTGGTTCAGTGTTAGGAGAACTCCAAAAGTGTTTTCCTACATGAATTTAAAAACAAAAAATGGAATTAATTTATAGAGACCATTAACTCCGGTAATTGCCCATGGCACTTAATAATACTTATTAAAAACACAAGTACACAAGAGAAAATTCGTTCACAATAAAATACAAAAAAAAAATGTTGAAACTGAGCAATAAAGAAACGAGATATGATTGTAAACCTAACTGAATCACTACTTTAATTTATATATATATATAATAAACTTGAAATAAATGTCAGTATTGTCCAGATTTCTATTCCTTTTCTGCTATGGCGGTTTGTTGCCCCATTTCAGACCACGCGAGATCATACTCTTGAGAATCCATTCTTCCAATAATCACATAAAAAAATAAAATTAAAATTAAAGATCAGTTTTCAGAGTTTGAATATGGCGTGGTCTGTAAACCGCCCAAGCTAAAAAAAGTACCATCTTTATTCAGTTATCTGAAAAGTCTATTAGAAATAGCAGAAGCATATCACCTATTCTAGGTGATATGCTTCTGGAAATAGCAATTAAGCGCGCTTAATAAGATAAGCCTTACAGCTTAGTCTTAATGACAATCATAGCTAATAGAGGAAATGGCTACGAAGACCTGTCAACATCAAAGAAGCAAACAAACAAGCTAAGATCTGCGTTGCAAGGTACTTGACCCTGATTATCTTTTGTTTTATGCTTCTAGATTATACTTAACTTTACTTTAGGCATTTTTGTGGACACTAAATCGGTCCAAGGTGGAAAGGCGCGACACAGAGTATACAGCCCTATGCATAAGTTATATAATCGTAAAGCTTTTGTTCGTTAGTTATATGAGAACACATAATCACCTTTTGTATTTTGCCAGGTTTTGTTCTGGGTCAACCCCCAAAATAGCCAACAAAAACAAAAAACAAACTGAGAACTATGCCAGGTTTTTCAGCCATTTCCCTCTATTAACTATGTACGGACCGTTTGATGATAACTGAATCGTGATATGTTCTATAGGTTCGGTCCTGCTGTGTTTAAATATAGTAAGGTAAGGTAAAGGATTTATTAATACACGATAAAATATCAGTAACAGCACTGATGATCTGCTCGTGTCTAAGTATTAAAAAAAGTTATCTATAAGACTATCTTAAACTATTTACAAAGAACGGGATCATGAACTGTAAACCTGTTTTATGCTTGCCGAGTTCCATTTAAGTATAGTCTACTACGATCATAACCCTTATTTGGGCCATCTGGAAGTGCGACCCGGCCCCATACCCGCTCCCCTCCCCCCTTAAGAACTGACTATGCAAAACCTGCCCGAAAAGATAATTATCTTTTATCAATTAATTTTTCAGGTTGGAACTTGTGCATAGCGGAGGGTTTACATACAAGACGATCATCTCGTGTCGTCCCCAGCGATACCATAACGGAAACTGGTAGTGGAGTGGTCTGAGAAACTCTGGTCCAGATCTCTGGGCCAGGGATGTATGTGTAACGGTCAAAGAGCTCAAACATCTGTCATGCAACTTGTTCCTAAAGAGCCAAGAACTTCTGACTGTCTAAACTACGCAGTTTCTGTTCAACTGTGCCAAGGCGTTGTTAACTGAAGTTGTTGTGACTCTTTGCAAGAGTATATTGCTTCAGAAACACCTCTCGAGAAAGAAATTCATTCTAAACCTAACTAATATTCTAAAGATACATGCTCAAAGACTGATAACACGGATGGTGCCGAAGCTCAGTCCCAGAAGTCTCCAAGATGTTCTTTCTCCTTAATATATTTATACAAAGACAGCCATAGAGGTCTTGGGAATTCAGAACACGATCACGAAGGAGAAATATGGACACCGAAAAGAACAACTTGCAGATCACCCTAAGAACTTTTCATAACTCTTAAACATATGGGGAGTATTTTTCTGTCGATTTTCATACATGAAAGGAAACCATTATACCGTTCATTAAGTCAGTTGTAAATTATCAAATGTAAATATTAATGATACGTCTTAAATGCTTCTGTTCTCAGGTCATCGTAGTTTGATCAAAAATAAGAACAAACAGCACTGATAAATATATTGGACTTGCACATTTTTAATTAAAACTTGACGTTTCGTATGTTACTCTACATACATTTTCAAAAGTAACCGTTGAAACAGTTCAAAACAGCTATAGATATATAATAGTGTTGCGTGGTCTGGAACCTAAATTAAGCTAAAGCCCTGGTCAAACGGCGCGTGATAGTCGATGATAGTTGATTCTCCCTTAACTATCATCAACTATCACCAACTATCATTCAAGTGGTCAAACGGCCAAAGAAGTTCATGATAGTTGACAATAGTTCACCGGCAGTCGCGCAAGCAAAGTCACGAGAGCAGCGAGTTCCGAGCTCTTTCCTCGTAGAAATATGAATACTAAATGGCCTCCCGTGAGACAAACTTGTAAAAGTATGAATTTTTTCGCGAAGAAAGAGAGCGGCAGCATGTTTTCTGACCGCTATTGGGTCAGTGATTACCAAAACAGCTGACCGAAAAACTATCATGAACTATCGTACGCGTGGTCAAACGAGAAAAACTATCGTCGACTATCATGAAGAATTTGAACAAGCTCAAACTGAATGATAGTCGATGATAGTCGATGATAGTGCATGATAGTTGGTGGTCAAACGGAAGCGCGCGCTCAACTACCATCGACTGTTATCGACTATCATGAGCCGTTTGACCAGGGCTTAATACTTAACGGTAAAATATAAAAAAGAAAAACTAGAGTAAATTAATTAAGCATAAGGAAAGAAAGATTTTATGCATCGAGTGTTTTGCAAAATGATCTTTGGCTTAGCACAGGAATAAAAGTTGTTCAAACATGATTTCAGTTCAAAACATCGTTAATATGATAGCTGACTATGCCTTGTGGGTAGCCGTTTTGAAGAAGGAGTTTTCAAAAATCATTGAGGGCAGATTGAGCAAGGAGCCAGAAGACCAAAGACGGTAGTAGCGATAAGTAAGGGTCGGAGCGGATGAGGTTTATTTTGTACTTTCGTGGAGTGAACGAATCCCATTTCGTGTAAAGACCTGTGAAAGTTTTCTTTCGGCAGATGGATGTCATGTCATAAAAGTGTTATTTTGATTACGTGTGACAAGAATGTCCAAAAACGGAATTGTACTGTCTTGTTCAAATTCAACGGTAAATTTAATACTGCTGTGACAGGTTTAAATAGTACAGGAACTTATCTGCGTTTTCTTCCGAACCTTACAAGGACCGACAACAATCCAGAATTATTTACCGAACAAACTGCTGGGATTGTGATGGTTTTTACATTGGCAAAACTAAACGACAACTCTCATGATAGGAAAACCCAACACTTTGATGCCCTCGCTGAAGAGACAACCTCAGCCTCAGCTTTCGAATCTCTTTACGGTGGCCAATTCACATTATCAACTCAGTTGATAAAACCAAATTATCCTGTAATACTCCCACCGACGCAGTACCACAGTTTCTTTAGAAACTTACCCCCCTTACCTCAGCCATTGCTGACCACCTCAAAACCACTGGACAGAACATCAAGTGGGATCACTGATATTTTGGCGAAGGGCAAAACAGACTACCATAGCCTGCGTATCTGGCGAGATTTCGTGCGCGAGTGCTTTTGTTTTGGTAGCGAAGCCGTGAGAGGAAGAGTCGAGTTGCGAATTTCTCGTGGGCTTCGCCGCGAGGGAATATGGCAGCTCCACTGCCGTTCGCCCGATCACGCATCCCACCAGCTACGCAGGCTAAGACTACCATTGCGAAATTAAAGAGACCTTTATTCAAGTATTACTTGAGGCAGCTCTCAATGTCAACGTCGAAAGTGAAAAGCTGATGCTTTATTAATTTACTCTAGTTTTTTTTTTCTATTAAAGATTTGTTAAGGATTTACTTAAAACAAGTATCAGTCAATTAACAAATGGTAAACGCCATGGATAGCGTGTACTATCGAGTTATGGGTGCGCGCGGGAGGTTGCTAAGCACGAAAGAAGCGTAAGAGTCGCAGGAGGCAATAGCCGAGTGCGACTCTAGCTTCTTGAGTGCTTAGCAAACCTCCCAAGTGCATCATAACTGTCGTTCCATTGAGACATTGGAACGACAAAAGTCTTTTTATTGAGCGACATCACAAAGCGCGTGCTTTGCTTTAGTTGGTTGAGTACGTCAGCAGCATACATCCTTGGGCAAATAGTAGATGCTTAATTAACCAATCAGAGCGCGCGATTTGCTTTATTTATGTTATAACGAGCCTTGGTTGGATACGAGGTGATCAATATCAAAAGAGGAGTACCACGCAGATCGGAACAGATCGGAACAAGTGTTCCGATTGACTGGATGATGTGAACATTTTAGTGGTTCGATATATAGTTGCGTGGTTATTTTGTTCTGGTGCTATGTTCTACGCTGTATTCGCAGAACTCGTGTTTGAGGTGCCAAGTTATTTTCTCTTTCATGCAGACAAACAATCCTTAGAGCATGACAACTTAATTTATACCAGTGAGTAGAAATTTTCGGGATTTTAAAGAGAAAGCGGACATTGCTTTCCTCCAGTGATCATATACCGTTTTTTATGCGTGTATGTTTTCTTCCACGATCCAAAAAAAACCTCCCGCACGGAACATCTTTTATTTGGGAGGCGCGGTGGCCTCATGGTTAGTGCGTTCGACTCTGGGGTAAGTGGTCCGCGTTCGAGCTCTGGCCGGGGACATTATGTTGTGTTCTTGGGCAAGACACAACTCTCATACATGTAGTTTCTCTCTCCACCCAAGAGTATTAATGTGTATCGGCGAATTGTTGGGGAAGCCTAACAAATTGCGAGGAAGTGACCTGCGATGGACCACCATCCGGTCCAGCCAGCGGGGGAGTAGAAATACTTCTAGCCGCATCATGATACAGAAACCGGGATAATCTCGATCCGGCAGCTTTGAGCCAGTCATGGCTTCAAGGCTTCAATTGTACATAGCATTTAGCAAATATAGGCACTCAGTAGGAAAAGTAAAACGTCACTTAAGGAGCTTTTAAAATAACGACGACGCGGACGACTATTAGTAAAAAATGAATTTGTATAAACGAAATTCGCGAATGTCTAGATCTGTTCACTGCGCCAACGACTGTAAAACCCTGCTTAAGTTCAGTAAATATGTAACGACGGCGTCAGTCAATTCCAAATGCATGGAACTACGAATCCAAAAATTAGCCTTCATATCGTCCATTTTCCGTAGACGACGTAGAACTTGGCCGTCATTTCACGTTGTTAAACGTTGTTTTGCAGAGGACTGCAAAGAAATAAACAAAAATTTATAACGCACGTGCACAGCTATTGTTTTGCTCATTAAACCTTTTGTTTGGTGACGTTCTCGTTGCCGTCGCCGTGGTTTGCTTAAGCTCCCTAGTTAATTCTGGCTGATCTACTGGTAAAGATCTATCACTGACGACGAAGTAAGTATAATCTCAGTGAAAAAAGGCTTAGAACATGAATTTAAATCAGTAATATGCACCCTAGTAGTTTTACCATGATTTCTTTATCCCTTACTGATAGTAAAAATCTTGAACCGAATAAGCACTTGCACAATATACTTAAAGTAAATCTGAGGCCCCGTTTACACGGGTCCGGACAAATTTTTGCTCGGACGAATTTTGTTCCTGGACCGCCTGTTTACATGGATCCGTGCCGGATCCGTGCAAATTCTGTTCCAGTGGTGTTTACACGGATCCGTGCAAATTTTAGACCAGATGCGGCATTTGATTCCAGGCCATAACCGCGCTATGTGTGCAAAAAGTTGCACGGTTCGGGTGTTTACACGAGTCCGTACAAATATGGAACCGTGCCGGTCAAAAAGCGGACCTGCTTTTTTCAGGTCCCAAACTTGCACACTTAGCCGTTCAAAAATTCGTCCAGTTCCGCCGGTCCCGTGTAAACGCAAGGTGGAACCGTGCAAGTTTTTGTCCGTGCAAAAATTTGTCCGGACCCGTGTAAACGGGGCCTGAGAATGAGAGGTTTGTAAATTTGGAGTTAAGGCTTCTGCCCAGGCCGATATACGGATTAGATAGGAACGTGACTATAGAAGGAGTCAATGATATTCACAAACTAAAAGAGAATTAATTACGCGCTAGCTCTTTCTGTAAACTTGGCAAAAGAATCTCGCTATTAGTCCTGTTGTTGTCTTTTCTGTTTGTAAAGCAAACAAAAAACATAACAGCTTGATAATGAGAATCAATTTTAGCTCGGTTGCTTTTTGTCTTTGATAAATTTCCTGCCTTATTTAACGACCACACCTGGACAGCTAAGTCAACAGATCATATTTTCTCGGAATATCGGTTTGTTTTTTCAAAATCAACGAACTGTTCGCTTTTTAGGCTTTTGAGTAATCTTACGTCGCTTGGTTTGAGCTCGCCTACCGCAAGTATATTGAAAGGGGCTTTTCGTTCCGAATTCATCGATCATCCACGTCAAGTGACATGAAATATCAAGTCAGGTCAGTTGATTTATTTTTATTTTCAGCAACAGACTCAGTATTTTAACACCTTTTGAACAATAAACGAACTAATCAAATCCTCGCATAAGTATCATACATGTAATGTTTAACATCGTCAGATACGATCCCAAAATCTGAGGGTTTAAACGTAACTAGTTTCTATTAAGAGTGTACAAGAAAAGAAGGAAATGCGGGAAAATCTTTGTCAAACAGAAAACCTCCCTCTGTGCGTTGCAGATGCGTTGCATTCTTAGTAGTAAGCAAAACCTTCAGGCCCTGGGTTTTTTTTCTTCTAAGAAGAAACATCAGGTGTACTTTAATCCCCTCACTTACATTATACTAAAAAATTTAATGGTTTGCCTTGAAATGGACCTTAAAACATTTTTGTTTGTGTTCCGTGATCACCTGAAACAAATTTTAGGAAGTGCTGGTATTGCTCATTCCTTTTTCCATTCTTTTCTCAGGATACACCATGTTACAGAACAAAACACTCGGCTTACTGTCAATAATTGTTTCAATCACCGCTGGTCATGAAGATTGCATCACTGTTTCCTCCATAAAAGATTACTCTTTAATTGGTCACTCTTATAAGGCAACATCCGGGAAATCTCTTATGACCTGTATCATCTCATGTGATCAGGACGCGAACTGTTATAGCTTCAATTACAAGTTTCCCGCCGAAACCTGCGAGTTGAACAACGTGACTCGATCTCTACAACCTATGGAGTTTATCTCTTCTCCTGGTGCTATTTATTTTGACCACCCGTCCCGTCCCTCGGGATCATGCTTGGGTGACAGGCCGTGTAAAAACAAGGGGAAGTGCAGGAATGTCGCGAGAGCCCCAGGATATAAATGTGAATGTCAGCATGACTACACAGGAGATACGTGTGAAGGTAATATCATAAATATTGGAAATTAGCCGACAGTAACTTTCTTCAATTTTTGTTATCTTTAATATTACAAGCAAACAGATTATGTCACATTGAAATTTGTCTCCAGTCATACATGACTCTATATTGACGAGTTGAGTCATCTCATTATCAAATGAAAAGGTGTTGTCACTTAGCTTTCAAATGGCATATTAATCTTAGGAATTTATATTAAACAAAACATTTTCGTCTCTCTGATGTGGTGATTGTTTATGCGGAAGCACTTGAGAAAATTTTACGTAGGACTGAAAAAGTTTAAATGATCATAAGATTTCTTTTATATTTCTTTTATATTATACACTAACGGACTTGGCTGGCCGCTACATGTCGTAATCACATGCTAATATATTTTCAAACATTTTATATATTTTATGCTGTAATATTTAATAATCTTAGAAACATTGTAAATAGTATCTTTTTTATCTTTTTCAGTATTTTTATTTATCATTTTCATTACTTTTTCTTTTTATTATTATTATTACTATTTTTATTTTGTGACTATTCCTGTAAAGTAGCTGGTTGGCTAAGTGTTTGGTCACGTT